>ML272404.1:80680-133970 GCA_005239495.1 Nicotiana undulata | reverse complement strand
GTGAAGTCAAGATCCCAACACCTTTTTATTATATTTGTAAAAAATAAAATATTTTCTATTTGCGCTATTCATACATTTTTAGTTAGTTAATTTACAACCCAACTCTTTCTGATTTTCTCAAATAGTAATTAAAACAAGAAACGTTTGTAGAATAGATAAACCAATCTCTGTGAATTCGACATTTTTCTATACTATTATTTGACAGAGTACGAGCTAAAATTATATATACGCTATACGCTCGTCAGTGGCGTCTGCAAATATCGTCACAAAACCTCATATACAATACAACCACCGTTATGCACTTTTACCATCGGAACAATCGGCAAAAAAACATCGTGACTAAAAGCCTCTCTGATCGCCACTTTTGCCGGCGACAGAAATAGTCGCCACTAAAAGTCTCATTTCCTAGTAAATATAAAAAGACAAAATTTCTTAATTTTTCTCGTTGTAAAAGCAATGGATTCCAATCCTAGAGTAGGATTAGCATTTAGTTCGACAATCATTGTTGACCTTTAAACATAAAATTAAATTCATTTACAATATATAATTATACTTGCAGTGCGACAAACTCTTAACACTTGATCCAAATGAATAATGCAAAATTATTTTATAAAAAGATAATACATATACCAGGAATATGTGTGCGTTGTGGAGAAAATGTACACATAACCAAATATGAACAACAATTAACTCTTGGAATGTGGAGCTGATCAACTATCACTTAATCATGTATTTCGAGGGAGTATATGCTGTAAAACCTGGAGATGAATGAACGAAGAAATATTATTCAATAAAGATTCAAATTTAATAATAACAACGATAATAATAGTCAAAATGAAAAAAAAAAAAAACAATTATCCCTCTGCTTTCAACAACATTTTATACTTTCAGTATGATTTTCTCCTAATGTATTTGTGGTAATTGAATTGTTTACGAAACATGGTGACACGGTCCAGTGGCGGAGCCACATTCAACCAAAGGGTGTTGGTGTTAAGTTGTATAAGCAGAATGTTACTTAAATTGGGCCTCTTTTCTTTGGGGTTTTTACCTAGTTATACAATATTAGAAACTTATTTATCTATGTTTTTTATATTTTGAAGTTTTTAATAAGTATCTAGATTTTTTCTTACAAATTATATATATTGCTTTTTAAAAGACTTTCACTCCATTATTACTACATTCAATTATATCATTTCCAATTTTTTCCCTCTCCTCTTCTCTCTCTTTTTTCTTTACATTAATCCCTTAATCTACGCCCAAAATCTTCATCTTCTCTCTTTCCACCATTATCGACAACTTTAAATTATTAAAAAATATTCTGAAAATTTATGATAATTGTATCATAATTGTATTTGAATTGTATCAGATACATCAATACCTAAAACGTAAATGTATCATACTTGAATCACAATTATATCCAACTTGTATCCGCTATATTAGTACCCAAAATAATATGTGATACAATACTAATAAACTAACATACAATTATCATACATTTCTAATACAATTCCTACAATAATTATGATACATATATAATTATAATACAATCGTGATACATTAAAAAAAATTGTGACACATTTATTATCTTCATCTTCTTAAAGTTTCAATCACAACTCTACACTAAAATTTAATATAATCGTATTATAATTGTATTAGTGAGTTTTACTTTGGGCATTAATGTGTCATATACAAGTCACATAATAAAGATTTTAGAAAGAAAGAAAACAAGATTCAAAACTTACCCACAACTTGATCCTACAACAATATTTCGAATTTTGTCGTAATGTATAAGAAATAAAGATTTTTGGTGATCAATAAGAAAGGGAGAAATTGAATTTTGGAAGAGGAAAAGAATCTGCATTTTTGGGGGTGGGGGGATAACTTTGGGTAATTGTTAAGAAAGAGAAAAAATGTTTTTGTAACCATTTGAAAAAGGAAAGAATCTTAAATGCAGGAGAAATTATCGGAAACGGAGGGGAGTGTCATGTAATTGATAGACTAGATTTAAGGGATCTTGAATTTTTTTTCTTTTTTTATTTATAATTTTGTATATAACTAATAAATTTAGATATACAAAATAATTAATAAGGAACTTAAATAAAGATGGTAAGTAAATTTTTATTATAGTATAGTTAGGTAACACCTTTTCTTTTCCCTTACTTCCTTTGTATTGGGCATAGAAGCCCACAACTGTATTTATAGACTTGTTTCAGTCGTTGGGTTAGTTAGTTTGGCCCATATAGTATACGGGGGTCAAGGGTTTGTAATTGAACAATTATCAGTTTATTTTTTCCTTGGATTCTAGCTTCTTTTTCTCTCTATGCGTCTTTCTTTAACCCTAGATAGATTCTCGTAGATTTACTTCGAATTATCAGTTGGTCCTTTGCCAGAAAATTACAATGTATTATAAGATAAAAATATTTTTTATATATATATTTGTTATAGATTAAATCCCCTTGACTTTGTGGCGTATTTAATTTTTTATATTTTGACACATCGTAGTGAAAACTCTGACTCCGGCACTAGTGATACCATCCCTTCGATGATTTCTTCTAGTTAATTAAAGGAATTTTTATATTCCTATACCATATAGGAAACCTTATTACCCTCAATGTTTAAGGTTTGATATAATTACATTTAGTATACCTAATTACCAATTCTATACCATAGAGTGTTTTAACTGTATAATTAATGCACCGTATATCCCTCCTTAATTAAAGGTATCGTATATTCCTCCAAATCTCACCCCTCCCACGTTTCTCTCTCCCAAACCCACACCCTCACCCACGTTTTACTCAAAACAACGTTCCTTTTACCCCTTTTCCCTCTTCTGAAAAAACCACAGAAACATCCGTAACCCACCATTAACGTTTAATTTAAAAAAAATTCGTCTACATTCAGTGAAAATTGAAGACATTTCTTCAACAAAGTTGACACACCCGCATTCCTTCAGCTAAAATTTCCTCAATAAAGAAGAACAAACCTTCTAAACATAGCCTTAAAAAAGCTAGAGAAGGTGATATACCCTCTTTTGATTTGGGTGTATTATCACCAAAGTCACCGAAAAAGCATGGGAAATCTGCACATGCAATTGTAGATACGAAGCATAGTCTTTCTCCGCGTCAAGTCAGGGCTGAAACTAGAACAAAACAAAAACACAATTTCGATGTTGGAGAATCTTCTACGCCAGTCAAACAAGTGAAAAGAAAAGGAAAAGAGATGTTCGATGACGATTTTGTAGAATATGTGTCTATTCTTAAACCATGAAAGAAAGCTAAGGTGTCTCCTAGTTCAAAAACTCCCAAAAAGAAGAAAAATTCAAAAAAAGCCCGTAAAAATGTTCGGAATCATTGGTGAAGGTAACAATTTAGTAATTTCTTCTCTAGTTATTTAGTTTGTTTTAGGTTTTAAAAATCTGCGTAATATGTGTTTTTAGAGAATTGTAGATTAGTTGTCTTCATTTTGAAGATTAATTATAGTTTTATTGATCTGTTTTTATATTGTAGATATTTTGTAGTTTTTTGTTGTTATTTTGTAGATTACTTGTAGCTTTAAAGATACAAATATGTATTCTGGCAGAATTGTAGATATTTGTTGCTGCTTTTTTCAGAGTATGTTTAAAATTATAGATATTCTGTAATTTTTTTGTAGTTATTTTGTAGATAAATTATAAATCAATCTATGTTTTTAAGCACTTTATTAATGTGAGATTTTTTTATAATTTGTGCAAAATGGACATTTTTTTGCACCCCATAATGTTGATTATGGGGTGCTTAGATTCCACACATTATGTGACTCTAGTATTCCTAGCCAAATTAAAGAGCTTCTGTCTCCAAATGGTTTGAAGCTTTTCAAGAAGACATGCTTTGGTTATTTACTGTCCTTTCCCAGTCTATGCATGCAAAATCAAGCTATTCATCTTCTTATAAAGTATGAATTGAATTCATCTGATGCTTCATATTTTTTCGTTGAGTTAAAGGGTGAGAGGCTAAATTTTGGGTTGAGAGAGTTTGCCTTAATAACTGATCTTAGATGTCATACCCAGGTGACAGATTTTGGTTACGCTACGGATTATGTCAGTAAGATAATGAGCAGCTACTTTCCAAACAAAGTAAAAGTTGAGAAGACATCCCTGAAACAAATTGTAACCAACAGAAGCTGGGTAAATGATGAGGATGCAGTGAAGTTATGTATTCTTTATCTCTTAGAATTCTTCATTTGTCCTTCAGAGAAAGACCATGTTGGATTGGTAGATCAATTTAAGTTTTATTTGGTGGAATCCGGTCAGTATGAGACAAACCCATGGGGTATTCAGTCTTACAGCCAGTTGATGGAATCAGTTAGGCACATGCTAAATCCTTTCGTACATTCTTATCTCATTCGAGGATTCCCATTAGCCCTGCAATTATGGTTGTATGAGTGTTGCTCTACCGTCAACACTGATATAGCTACAAGGATTGGTATTCAATCCCTCGCATACTTAACTGGTCAGCTAGTAAGGGTCAGGTTTGGTTAGCTGCAATTGAAGAAAGAATGACCAAGCCTGAATGGATCAAGGTAAATGGTTTTTATTTATGATTATACAGTTTACCTACAAAATATCAACAATTATTCTAATGTTAATCCTTAATCAAGCTAATTTGTTTTTTTCTCATTCAGTTCAACAACATAAATGAATCTCCTGAAGAGATTGCAGTGATGTCTTTGCCTGACAAAGTTGAGTACATAGTTCAAGAGGTTGAACATATTTCTGAGGTTCCCAATGTTGATGCTCCTCCGTTGGAAGTTGGAACCCAAAGAATAAATTAGAGAAGAGGACAAGGAGTCTATCCTTAAAAATATTAGAAATTTAGAAAGAGGCATTGAGAAGGTAATATGCATACATCATTGTGATCTATATATAATAGTGCATATGTTCTTTAATGTATGTTAAGACATATTCTGAAGTTAACAATGTATTTTTTTTAACATGTAGGTCGATGAAAAGCTTGCAGATTTTAGGAAAGATGTCTTTGAAGAACTCGGTAGCCTTCGAGTGCTAATAAACGAGTCAGTCAAGACTGTTTTGCAGGTGATAAACAGTCAAAATGACCAAGTTGATGCAAAGGTAAGATTTGAATTTTATTCATATAACAAAACAATTTATGTCACCTCTAATATATATATATATACAAACTAATATAAAACTTTCAGTTTGCTGGTAGTTCAACAAAAAATACTGACCAACAAAAAGACACGAACAATCAGCAATTTCAGTTCACTAGTGGGGAACCAGTGCAGGCCAGCACTAGCAAAACAGGTATCTACAAAATACATACACTTTATCTACAATTATCTACAGAATATCTACAACATATCTAAAATTATCTACAAAATATCTACAATATGTCTACATTATATATACAGAATATATACAATTAAATACAGCATATTGTAGTTTGTTAACAGATTAATATAGATCTTATAACACACCTACATATCTCCTTAATCTGTCAAGCCACTATTATCCAGTATGATTTAACATTTTTAATGAAAAAAACAAAACATGTTGAAGGTGCAATTGGTGAAGAAAATCTTCCAGCACGTGTTGATTTATATACACATTTTGAAGGTGCAGCTGATGAAGAGAATGCAGGTATGAATTGGTATTCAGAGATATTTTCTTTATGTTTGAATATTTTAACCATTCTATTAAGTAAAATATACATGGTGTTACAGAGAGGGAAGATATGAATGCACAGTCTCCAATTCACGGAGTAACAGTAGCAGCTCAAACAGAACAGGTGAATGAGGATGATGACAATCTAGGTGCAGAGGCACAATATGTGAATGTAAGTGATTCAGAAGAATCCGGAGGTGAGAAGAAGGAGGTTACACTTGATGATTTTGAGATGCCTGATAACGTCTCCCAGTCGGTTAAGTTTGGTGAGCCTATACAAGATGAAGCAACACCTGTGTATCAAGTTAGAACAAGGCAACCGGGAAAGCATGTCCGATCACCATTTCTCGCTCTATACAGTTCTGGTGGCAGCACCGCGGTTGGACCTTAATTTTTTCACCTCAAGCACCCATTTGCTACTGTTATTGGTGAAGATGTAGATCCTGAGGTGTTGAATCAATTCAACAAGTGGTTATACGATGATACCGACAAAGGTTCAAAGAGGTTAGAATTTACAATTTTACACTTTGATTCCAGCATTCATCTTTTACATATCCACTTCATTCTATAATTTTTTTTATATCTATTTGTTTATACACGAGGAAGGCTCCGTATTCCATAAAGGACAACCAAATTAAGCCATGGTTAGACCTTGGAGTGGAAAATATTGACAAGAAGGAGTGGTTCTTTTCCGTGGCACACCCCGGACAAGTCCTCAATGACTCGGTAAGAATCAATGTTCCCAGTTTGTAGATATTTTGTAGATAAATTATAGATATATTGTAGATATGATTGTAGATGCTTTGTTTTTTTATTTGTAGTGTAATTGTAGTTTGTGTAGATTATTTGAAGATAACTTTGTAGTATAAATTGTAGATATGTTTTAGATATGATTGTAGATGCTTTGTTTTTTTATTTGTAGTGTAATTGTAGTTTGTGTAGATTATTTGAAGATAACTTTGTAGTATAAATTGTAGATATGTTTTAGATATGATTGTAGATGCTTTGTTTTTTGTTTGTCGTGTAATTGTAGTTATATTGTAATTTTGTGTAGACTATTTGAAGATGACTTGTAGTATAAATGCAAACTATTTTTGTTGCAGCACATTGATGTTATAATGTATTACTCTAGGAAAAGATGCAAGTATGCCTCCCACAACAAGACCAAGTTTACTACAACCGATTGTTTGTTCAAGATTAGGATTGAACAATTTTTTTTAAAAGTTCCAAAATTCTCCTCAAGAAAAGAAGTTTTCTATTGTCAAACCCAGGACCTTGTAGCAGAATATATATTGGGATATAGACTACTCGCAAATGTTGCATGGGATGAAGTTGATTATGTCATCATACCCGTAAACATTGTAGAAAAACTCCACTGGGTGTTGGTTGTTTTTGACATTGCAGACATGCAACTATATGCGTATGATTCCATGGTCTCTTCACGCAATCACCCTATTGTTGAATTTTGTGTCTACAAGTTTTCTGTTATTATCCCTTTGTATTTGTCATGCACCGATTTTTATGGGAAGCGTAAAAACATCAACTTCAAGAATACAAAGGCATACATTGAGAAAGCTGTTACCGACCCACTTGATGTTCAGTGGATCGTCGGAGAGATACCACAGCAAAAAGAAGGATCACTGTAACAAAAATCTTCTTTCTTTATATACATTTAACTCTCTTTTATTTATTTATAATCATTTGGTAAATATTGACATTTTTTTATTTTTGCAGCGACTGTGGTGTATTTTTTGCTGCCTTTGCGGAGTATGTTAGTCTTGGAAACTTGTCAATTCCGACAGAAGACATTTCTGATATAGACCAACATCGTAGACGCTATGGAGCGCTACTGTGGGACTATGCTAGAAAGAAGCAGGAAAATGGGGCAATTAGTGAAAGTGAGGTGACAAGCAGATTGGCAAGGAGAAAGGGTACACCAGTTTTGAATGAGAAAACACGAGTTCAGAGGAAGAAGAAGTAGTTGTCATGTCTATGTATGAAACATGTAGTATAGTTGTTTTGTTGATGCTAGTTTAGAATAAAGATGGTACACAAGGTTTTGAACAATAATTTTGTGTTTTAATTGTAGCAGACTTGCGCTACACTTAGAGTAGCCTTTATTTTGTTTTTTCCTATCCAGTTTAGTAGTTCAAATGAAAACAACATGTTGGTTTTATCTTCACTTGTTGAATGTTTAAAGTACTTGATCTTCATTATTTTATCATATAAATCCTTTCCAACTGAATTTTTATATTGTTATTCTGTCAACTCAAAAATATGTAGTTATTATGTTGTTAGAATACAAATTATCTACAAATAAACTATAAAATATCTACAACCTGGGAACACCGAATGTAAATATTTTAGAAACGATTGTATATAATTTGTGGTTGAATCTGTATATAATATGTAGAAAATATTTAACAATGTATTTATTCTGACAATTCCAGTTAATTTAATATCTTGTTGTATTTAATTTGTATATATAACCCCTTTCCTACTGATTTAAAATGTAGTCATTCTGTCAATTCCAGTTAATTTAATATCTTTTTGTAGTTGTATTGTAGACAAATTGTAGAGAAATATTAACTACTATGTAAAGGATGCTTGAGATAGTCAAAAAAGTGTTAGATTATATATATATATATATATATAAACCATTCATAAACAAATCACTCTATGAAAGTATTATCTCAATACAGAAAAAAAAATTAACAAAAAAAAAATCAAACTAACTACATTATGATTTAGAAAACTTCAACAATTACACATCAAATTCTGTTATCCTGAACACATTAACAATTCTTTTAAAATATTCTGTTAACTACATGAAATTTTATTTCTTTTTGGGTGCATTCTTGCAAGATCTTTTGTTATGCCCTTCACCTCCACAGTTGCCACATGACACCTTGTACTTCTTTGAATTTATTCCATCATATGTTTTGTATATTTCTTTTTGAGGTCTTCCTGACTGTCTTTTCTCTCATGTTGGTGAATTTACTACTTCATCACATATATGTTGTGGCACATTCCATTTGCTTTCATCAGGCAGGGGATTTACTAGTATTTCATAAGTATGCAATAGGCTCTCCCTTGTGTAAAACGACGAGCAATAGTTTTCATAAGACTCATTCATGTGCCTTAAAGCAGCCAAAGCATGCGCACAAGGAAGTTCATCAAGCTGGAATTGGCCACAACTACATCTCTTGTTTTCAAGACACACAATGTACCGCTTCATATCATCTATCACAGTATGGATATGATCTGTTGAAGCCCTCACGTACAATTATATTACAAACAGAAAATAAAATATTTACAATCAGAATACAAATTATCTACACTGAATATTAATATATTCTTTTTATGCACCAAATAAACAGATCTTACCCTAAGCTTCTGCGATAATGTTCTGTTGTTTTCCAATTCTTTGTTGAATTTTGACCCAAGGTATGTGAAAGTACCCTTTGCTTTCAATAACTTCTCATTAGTCCAACGTTCAAGAAGAGTACTCATATACTCTAATAGTTCTGCTATCGGCAGCTCTCTTGCATCTTTTGTTACAACATTCAACGACTCTGCAATGCTTGATGTCATAGTCTAAGTTCTGTTCACCGTTGCATGTACTCTTGACCATATATGATAGCCAATATCATATAAGCATGATTTAACACGCGAGTCTATCTCTTCAATTTTCGACATCTTTTCATTAAATTCATCAAGAGTGTATGATCGTGCTGTGGCAAAGTACAATTCGCTTAACTTTAGATGACCCTTCTTGAACTTTGCCTTTATATTTGTCCAAATATGCCACATGCAAGAGTAATGTGCCATGCCGGGATAGACAATGGATGTTGCCTTCATGATACTCTCATTCCGATCTGAAGCAACACACATATTTGGTCTTTCGCCATATGCATGTTTAAATTGCTCAAAAAACCACTTCTACGATGCGTCATTTTCTGAATCAACAACAGCATATGCCAACGGTAATATTGTACGTCAAAAAATAATTAACTGACAGCTTTGAAAATACATATAAAGACAAATACATACAAACTACAATATATCTACAAATTATCTACATAATATAAACAGTCTACAAAATATCTACAATTTTACCTGTTGCATCCATTGTACTAGCTGTCAGTATTATTCCCCTGTATGTTGACTTTAAGAAAGTCCCATCAACTACTACTACTGGCCTACAATGTTCCCAACCACTGACGTACAAATAGCAACAAATGCATATAAGAAGGATTCATCTGTTGTCTTCTTCAATTTAACTACAGATCCCGGATAAGTCTTCTCAAGAATATAAAAATAACTTGGTAATTTACTGTAGGAGTCAGCAGGATGACCTCTCAAAAACTGTAAAGCCTTTTCCTTTGCTCTCCAGGTTTGCATGTAGGATAAGTTCACGCCGTGTTCAGACAACATGTCAGTTTGTATGTCCTTTGGTGTGTAAACTGTCTTGGGATCAGAATATTTTGGAACAACCATGCTACCAACTACCATGGCAGTAGGTTTGCGTTGTATGAATGTATTGTCCATTAAAGAGCATGTGTGCTGGCGGTTAAAATTTCTGACCTTGAACATTGCAGAATCATTAATGCTAGTTGCCTTGAAGTGCCATGTACAGTTTTCACCAACACATATAAGCCAGTAGCTACAAAATAAATACAATTTGAATACTGGTTATCAATGTAGATGTAAAAAAAAAAGGAGTGTTTTAACAAAAAGGAACACATTATACAATATAACTACAATTCATCTACAAATATTGATAAACACATATCACAAGAAAAAACCAAAGAAGTAAAAAATTACAAATAAACTACAAAAATAAAAATATAATGATCTTTGACCATTCATATGTTCATACCTTCTATGACTAGATCTTTTAACCCTGAATTGAAACTTGTCCATGACAGAATAGTGCTTCATTGAAGTTGCAATTGTTTGCTTGTCTTGGTACACTTGTCCTTCTTCAATAACACTTGGTGTACTTTATGTTATTATTATACTTTCATATTCCTCTATAACGGGAGATGCTGGCATATCAAGTAACTTTAGTATTCCAGACGAACCTAAATGAAAATAAAGATAAATACTGTCATGTACATTTTGTAGAACTTTTGTAGATAATTTGTAGATGAATTGAAATTATGTATTCCACATTATTTTCCAAATAGAATGTAGTTTAATTGTAGAATAAATGTATCAATTTTGTAGATACTGTTAAAATCAATACTGATATATATATATATACATGTACAAAAATAAAATCAATACTGATATGTAGGTTTTTTGTAGATAAATGTAGATATTTTGTAGATATTAATATACAACCAGAATTTGATAGAATTTGTAACAGAACAAACCTGCAATTGTGTTCTCATTGGTGATACTCAATTCCATATTGAAATCGCGAACAATTATACATAGCGGATATGCTCCTAAATTTTTGTTTTCCTTTTTTGTCTCCATATATACACGAACACCCATATTCGTTCCTAATTTCCATTGGAGGACAATGCTCGTTCACAATGTATTTGATTTCTATAATTTTTTCGGAAGTATCAATCATTAATTGCTCTGCTATTGTAAAAATCAATATACTATAACTCGCATCCACATCGACAACAATGCCATCGACCTGAAATTCTCTAAATCTCTCATAGATATCCCAATTCCCATTCAATTGTAGCATAATTGAGATTTTGGACATGTTTGCGTTTGTTGCAGAAGAATTGTAGAAGATTTAGTCGTTTTTTGATTTGTGGAATAAGAAAAAATATCGAAACACAGTGTTTCTCCAGAACAGAGTCGCTAAAATTTGATTCGAAACTGATGATAATGTTTAATGCGTGATTTTCGTTTCAAAATAGCTGGAAGAATATTTACTTCCCTAATTTTAGCGCGGCTAAATAAGAAGACTACAACTATTAAGATTCCGTATTTAATGAATTGTATTTTTTTGTAGAAAAACTATTAACATGGCGGATAATTTTCAAACCATGAACATATTTGGTAATATAGTTTCCTATATGGTATAGGAACGAAAATTTCCCTTAATTAAAAACACGAGGCCTCTCTCTGTGTTCTTTAGAGCAATTTCAGAGTTAAAGCAGTTTGAATCAGGCATAACATAATTGCTAGAGAGAAAATGGAGATGAAGGAAAAGTTGGAGCTACTGGGTTTTTGTTTGGGATCTTTACACAAATAGCCAGCATGATTGTTACACAAATAGCTGGTTAGATTCAGTATTTACTTTATCTAGCCAGTATATATCGATTATAGATTGATTATATACGGTTATACATATATTATATATGAATTATGCATATATTATACATCTGCCAGCTATTTTTAGTTTAAGTGATTAAGTGGGCGGCTATTTGGGTTAATCCTTCTTTACTTTTTTTAGCCATATCTATAATTTATACATTTATGTATAACTACACACATATAATACATAAATTATGCATATATTAAACCTCCATCGGCTACTTTTAGTTTAAGCGGTTGGATGAGCTTGAAGTGTCAGGCAAGGCCCATTTCTTGTGTTGAACAAACCAAAGTGGACTATTAAGGTATGGCCCAATGTGCTATAATAGATTGGGCTAGAAATATAGAAACCCTTGTAATACTTTGTAGATGAAACAAATACTGTTACTTATTGCTAATCAAGAAGAAAACCAAGTTTAGTTAATAGTAGTGCATTTGCATTATTCTCTCTGGTTTTTGTAGATTTATTTAATTATAGAATAATTTCTTACTTGGTCAACAAATATTTATGGTAATAGTAGATGGTCATAGGCTAATAATAATAGTTGCATATAAAACCATTGTGGATCATCAATGACTATTGCAAATTAGCATCGAAAAGTCCTACGTTGGGTAAAACCCTATCAACCCCATTCTTTAATGTTTTTGTTCCCGTCGTACTTGCCTTGTGGCGATGCCATGCATAACCATTCCTCTTTATTATAAGAAAGAAATTTAGTTGATTTGACATATGGGTACCAAAACTTAATTATTACAATCTGTTTAGAGTACAATCTATGATCTACTATTGGAAAGGATGAGAAATACTTAAAATAGATTTCGTGGATGTTGATATATAATTTGACATGTTTTTTCAAATGTCACTTCTCTCTTTTCCTCTTCCTTTTTATTTTTAATGATTTTCAAATTTCATCCGTTCTACTTAATTTTTTCCTTTTCTCTTTTTTTGTCACCACATATGTCATTTTTCATGAGTGACATAGTTAATTGTCGATTAAGCATGTCATGTCAGCAGTGACATTCGTGTACCACTTCAGCACATATCATGTCCAGATTATTTTATAATCAACAAACTCCTCTCTTTTTTACTGGTTTAAGATTTTATAATCTAAAGAAAATTATGACTCATGAATGTTAGCAATGATAGTTTACAAACCCAAATCGTGATTTACAATAGCTGTTTGTTTTTCTGGCTATGCCCGTGATCATAATTAGTGGTGCCAAAGTGGATTAAAAAATAATTATTCATTCATATTATTCAGTAAAAAATGAGTTGAATAATTAAAAATGAGTCAAATATAAATAAGATCCATATTATTTACTTAAAAAATACGTACTTAATAGATAATCTATGTGTTAAATTTTTGCATTTGCAAAAACTGAAATCGGGGTTCCTTACATTTGAGAGAAAAGAAACTCACTCAAAAGTGATTACATTTAAGAAACCATGGATAATATTGATATCCACTAGTTAGCCATTTTCTATCCGTATTAAATATAGGCGGATCGGATTTTATTAGTTTTTGTATTACATATTTTCGACCCGCTCATATCTTATTAGACCCGCTCATTTGCCACCGCTAATCGTGATTGTTTGACAAAAAAATATAAATCTTTGGTTAAACTAATTAATTTTATGTAATGAGGGGTTAAATCTAATTAATGATAATAACTTCAGATCTGTAATCGATTTATATGAATAATGTAGAGCAATGTTGAAGAAAGTTAAATGCAATGTGCATTTAATGTTTCAAGATCAATAATGGAAGGGGAATATCAAGCAATAAATAACAATAAATGACATCAAAGTATATAAGGAGACTGATTCACTCAATATTGAATGAGGTGGATGATTGTTCCTTCTGACAATGATGATTAATAGACAAATACTAAAATATTGGGACCTTTTTTGGATCTGATGGAAAAAGTGTAGAATAATTGACAATCGAAACTCTTTAGAAAGGTAATGTTTGTATTCATCTAGAGAGAAAGTATGTTTTTTCAAGCATGTTTTTATCAGAGAATATTATATGCCTTTCACCTTATCTTTATTTCTGTTTATAAGGGACATAACCCCAATTAACCCTAAAAGTACAAGCACAGAGAATATTCAATGGAATATTCTGTTAAAGATCCCATCACTAAACTAGTTGTTACTGCCCCTTTTGATACTTGACCTCGGCCAAGGTTGACTGATCGGACGTGAGTTCCACTGGTTACTAGTCGACCTCGGCCAAATCACTTTTTGCAATGCCACGTCTTGCCGAACATCCTTAGGCAGATTTTGACCCATACAGTTAGTCTCTCCGTTTATTCAGGCCGTCTCTTAGACGACCTTGATGAACGGACTTTGCTAGTCGTAGTTGAGAGATTTAGGGGAGCAGGCCGAGTAGTAACGTTCCTAACAAGGTAGCAACGTGGCCCTTTGTGGGTCGTAACTTATGGTTACGTCGATTCAGAGTGACGTCATGACAACGTGCGTCATTATTACGCATTTTCTTGATGCCCCGTATTGTTTCCCGCCCTTCTGTCGTTTCGATTCTTGAGCCGGTTAACGACAATTTGCTTTTTCGACATTGGTGCTGGAACTCTTATAAATAGGGATACATACCCCTTCGATTCACTCATTGCATTCTAAGAGCGAGACCTTCACACCTTCTTCTTCCTCCCGCATTCAGAATTCCCATTTTCTTGATCCCCCTATTCTTGTTTTCCCTGCATTTTGTGGTTCCTGCTACTCTTAACCCTACCGCGTTTGCACATATCTACTCTCGATCCTTTGGCAGTGCACATGCCTCCCCGTGACAATGGGGTGGCCATTGTTGCTGAAGATGACAGCTTTCCTACGATGGAGGAAATAATTCCCCGTAGGGAGAAGGCTAGGTCTGACTTCTTAAAGTTGCCCGAGGATGACCCTGAAATCTTGGAGTCGTTGCTGAAAGAGGCGACCCTTATTGAGTTTAGGGTTAAATTCAAAATTCCCGCCCATATAAACCTAATCCTTGTAGGGCACGATGTGGTGCAAATACATCGCCCTGGGTACTGCGCCTTCTACGCATACCCCTTCCATGTAGGTTATTCTTTCCCTATCCTTCTCCAGGACGAAGAGTTCTGCAGCTAGTACCGAGTGCGCCCGACTCAACTTTCCCCCTAATATTTTAAGCTCATTCGTATGATCTCGAATTTTGCGGAGTTAGCTGGGGTCGAGGTGAACCTCCGTCACTTGATGCACAAGGGGACGATGTTACATCTTCGCCTCCGAGGCAGCAAATGTCTAGTGGTAAAAATGGACGACAAGGCCAACCGCCAGTGCTGACTCAATTACTTCTACGTCAAAACTGAGGACGTAGTGGTCAATGCAAACGGGTTTCCTGAGCTTTGGAACTATGTCCGTAAGCACCTTTCTTCCTTTTCCTTCATTGTACTTCGTGTTGGTTGACTTTGGTTGTATTGACTATTTGTTTTATGCCGCTGAGGTTGAACCCCCTCCTTTGGTCGAAGATATTCACGAGTGGGTTAGTCGGGTCCTTCCTTATACAATGGGGATTCACGAATGGTCGGCCTTCCGCAATAAGTTCGGGCCCAAGCTTCCCGGTAAGTTTGCTTATCTTATGTTTTCGTTCTTGCGTCTTTCTGATTGGTTGCTTTTTATCGTTGCGGGGATTGATCTTGACCTTTTTTATCTCTTTTGTTGTCATCACGGGGAGGATCGAGGAGATCGAAAGCTCCTATTCCTGCATTCCGCCAAGCGACCGTTACAACGGGATCTGCCCTAGCTGCAACCACGACCAGGCCTGCCTGGTCATGTGCCCCTGTTCTGCCTCCGACTTGGGCGAGATCAAATCGACCAGCAGCGGCCTCAACATCTAGGACTTCGGCTTTCCCTATGTTGCATTTAGTAGATGAGTCGTCACCGAGATTCCACGTAAAATAAGGTCGGTGGATGTTGGCGATGGGACAGTTTGATCAGTGGACTCTACAAGGGACGACTATGAGCCGACCATTGTTGCGCCTGAAAGTGACGCAAATCCGTCATCCGAAGTTCCGCTGTCAACGGGGGCCGTGGAAGGTGAACCTTTACCTGAGGTTGAGGTCAAAGTTGGAGGGCCATCTGTGGAGGTTGGGGACACCGTACTGAGAAATAAGCTGTCATCCTTGGGTCCGGTTGATGTTCCCTCATCGGCTGAGGAGAGAGGCAAAGGTATTGCCGAGGACAGCTATGAAACTGGCTCCGACATTGACCCTTATGAGGTGCGGATGCTGAGTAAGAGGTTCACTTCGGTGGAAGTGAGGTTTGAAGGGTCCACTCGTACCATTGTGGTCCCTATGGACCGCGACTTGTTGGTGAACACGGAAGATGAGGTCCCTTCCTTAGGTCCCCTTTGCTCCGATGTGGAGGGCAAGACTCATGAGTTGTTGATCAATGCCTCTCTGTCAACGGGCATAGCCGACCTCGCCCTTAGGGTAAGTTTTCCCACCTTTCTAGTTTCTGTACCTTAGCATACTATTTTAGGTTGATTGATTTTTTTCCTCTTTTCCTTTTTCTTCATTCAGACTATTATCTTGGAGATTGAGAATGCTCGCCGAGAGGAGAGGCGTAAAACCATTTTCAAGAATATGGAGTACCGTGAATACCGCAGCAAACATCGCGAGATCTCTAGGCAGTTTGGCGAGAGTGGGCATTTCCCAAGCTATTAGGGACGAGCTGAAGCAGAAAGACTATGAGATAATGAGAGCCATCGGCAAATGCAGCGTTCTTGAAGGGGAGCTTAAGGACAAGAAAGGGAGCTCGAGATGAGCAGGGGAGTGGAGGCTCAATGCGCGGACCTTCAAGCTCAAGTGCTTTCTCTGCGGGCCAAGCTCGAACAATGTTCGATCAGGTCGGAGGCTTTGGCTGGCGAGGTCGCCGAGAAAAAATCGGAGGTTGCTGAGAGGACAGCTGATTTGGAGAAGGCCGAGTTGGCTAGGCTAGCAGCTTCAACAAAAGTAGAGGCTTTGGAGGTTGCAATCCGCGTTCTTCTGTCCGAGTGGGCAAACGATTTGGAAACAGCTAAACTTAGAGAAGCTCGGCTTGATGAACTGATATGGGAGTAAGAGAAAGAGGTTTCTAGCCTTGGCGACCAAGTCATTGTTCTCGAGGCCGAGAAATCACAGTTATTGGCTTAGTCGTCCTCCTCTCATGTTTCTGCTTTTCCTGATGTCCCGCGGGATTTATATGAGAAGTGGATCCATGTCGAGGCTCGGCTGGATATAATTAAAATTTTGATGACGGCAGGGAAAGTTCTTGAAGCCGACTTTAAGGATGCTCGTACTAAGGCGCGTGCAACTCAGATTGCTTGCGGCTATGACCCTTCTACTCCCGAGGTCGGTGATGGAGAGGATGATGTGGACGTGATTAAGTAGGACCCTTGGTATGAGGACGAGTATCCCGATGGCGATAGCGATGGAGATGACGATGGTGGGGATGATGCTGTTCGGTCAGGTGGCGAGTAATTCTTCTTCTTTTTGTTTGTAGATTTTGTGTACACTTTTGCGGGCGTCTGTAGTGGCCCTTGTAATGAATATTGTAGTATGAAATGTTATTTTCTTCTGTTCGAGCTTGTATGTTTCTTTCTTTGATTTTGCCAAACTTCCGTTGAACGAGGCCAAATGCCAAACTAAGGTAGTCATGACCTGGGGCCAATAAGTGTTAAATTGAATGAAGTTAAACATAACCGGAAGTTTGAAATGTAACTTAGTTAATATGAGCGAGGTGGAACATAACTTAAACTTAACAATGTCCGGGGGCTGTATGGGCGATAATTCGGACGAATTCAAATGAAACCCGTAGTTGACTTGAACAAAGTCGAATGTGAATTCGAGCGAGGTTGATGTTATTTGATTCGATCGAGGTCTAATGTTATTTAATTCGAAAGAGGTCGAATGTTACTTGATTAGAACAAGGTCGAATGTTTTTAATTCGAGCGAGGTCGAATGTTACTTGATTCGAGCGAGGTCGAATGTTTTTTAATTCGAACAAGGTCTAATGTTACTTGATTCGAACGAGGTAAAATGTTATTTAATTTGAACGAGGTAGAATGTTTATTAATTCGAGCGAGGTCGAATTTTATTTAGTTCAAACGAGGTCGAATATAATTTATTCAGTTGTGGCCGTGGGCCGAGTAGATACTGAGGTAATGTTGTTCTAGCGAACATACATTTGTGTTTTGCTCATACTTGGAGAAATTTACATGTTTTTCTGGCTGGCATTCTAGTCCCGGTCTATCTAGTCCCTTCATTGGGGGACCTGGAGATATGTCGACAGGTTGAACAATGAACTAACTATTCTATGCCTTTTTCTGTCCGCACTTAGACTTGAAGTGTCCCCCTTATCGCCTCATTAAAAACCTCCTTCAGAAAACCCAATTGGGACAAAACTCAAGTGAGGGAAAAAGAGTACGACTTGGAGGATGCTCGTTCTTAAAAGTTGAAGTACTTGAAGTGGGCGACGTTCCAGTTGTTTGGTAGTTGTTTTCCTTCCATTGTTTCTAGTTGAAATGACCCTTTGTTTACTGCTGCTGCCCCAATTTATTCCCAGCTTTCCCTCCCGCGAGTCTTTGCTTGCTTGTGTTTTGGCCTTGAACACGTAGTCGCCGACTTTGAGTGTCTGATCTTGGCCCCCTTTAATTAGTAGCGTTCTGCCTGTTATTTTTGGGAGATCATCCTTATGTAGGCCATATCTCTCCGTTCTTTGCCTTCGTCGAGGTCCTTCCTTCTGCTTTCGTCATTCATCGGTCCGCTCTCATGGGAGTATCTCAAACTAGGCTCTCCGACTGGTAATACTGCATCAGTCTCATAGACTAACAAGTAGGGCCTCTCTCCTGTGCTAATCTTTGGCGTTGTACGGTAGGCCCATAGCACTTCTAATAGTAGTTCTGGCCGTCGTCCCTTGGCGTACTCGAGCTTTTTCTTCATGATGTTGAGTATTGATTTGTTGGAGGACTCCGCTTGCCTGTTGTCCGGGGGGTGGTATGGGGTGGAGAGTATTCTTTTGATATGCCACTTTTAGAAAAATTTGGCGACCTTCTTTCCAGTAAATTGGGGTCCGTTGTTGCAACTGATCTCATTGGGGAGGCCGAAACGACACACAATGTTCTTCCATATGAAGGCGATTACTTCCTGCACGCGTATCTGAGCAAATTCTCCTACTTCTACCCATTTAGAAAAATAGTCAATTAAAACCAAAAGAAAACATACGTTACCTCGTCCTGCGGGGAGGGGGTCGATGATGTCCATCCCCCACATGGTGAAAGACCAAGGGGAAGTGACCGAGTGGAGGGGCTCTCCTGCTTGGTCGATCATTGGGGCGTATTTTTGGCATTGCTAGCATCTGTTCATGAAGTCTGCGACCTCTTTTTTCATAGTAGGCCAGTAGTAACCTATACGTATGAGGCATCTGACCAGAGCTCAGTTGCCGGAATGAGCCCCGTAGAGGCCCTCGTGGACTTCTTCTAGGACGCGCCGTGTTTGATTAGGGGACAAACATTTCGCTAGGGGGCCTCCGTATGTCCTCTTGTATAGATCGTTATGAATGATGTTGTACCTGGCTGCTTGCATCCGAAGTTTCTTGGCTTCCTTTTTACCATATGAGAGTATGCCATCCTGCAAGTATGTAACAATACGGCTGGGCCAATCCCAAGTTAGATTTATAGTCCTTACCTAAATTTGAACTATCGATGAGTGGAGGAGAGTGACCACGTTTCCTTCTCCGGTTATGCTTTTAGTGGCTGCCGTTGTAGACGCGTAAGTTTTGACCCACAAATTTTTTAAATTAGTTAGTATCTTAATATTTTAAAAAATATTCACTCGATTTCATTATACAATTTGAGTCTATTTTTGTTTTTAATTTCAAAACATATATTTCAAAAAACAAAAATATCTTTTTACTTTTATAATATTCTCATGTCATACATATATTTTTATATTCTAATATAATTTAACATCATTAGTCTTTTGTATATAAGTTATACCAAATATACAAAAATATAATTTTATATTTTAATTTATTTTAATTAACTAGAATTGATCGTATATTTTAAAAGAAAAAAGTTTAAGTTCTTAATTATTGGATTTAAAAGAGTTGAATCCCAAATTTGGAGCCCACTTAGGATGAAAAGAGGCCCAAAATTGGCACCCCTTCTTAACCCAAATACCCCCCAGACCTGTCCAAACCCATGACCCGCCCCAAACCCGTACCCAAACCACCTGACCCGCCCCAACCTCAACTTTAAATCTTAGCCCTTCACCCTCATCCTATCTAACGACCTCTATTCCTTCTTTACCCACATAAAACATTATTTTTGTCCAAACCCTAAACCCAATTCTAAAATCCAAACGACGCCCCTCCCCTATCAGCCCTCTGCCGCCGCGCCTCTCGCCGGAAACTTACTTTTTCGGCGACGCGTTTCCCCCCGGTCCCCTCCTCTTTCTCCTCATTCCACGTCACCCATAGCCATAACCAACTCTGACACAAGAATATTCTCCTCTTCTCTCTCACGCGCTCCCAATCTCTCTTGGACAAGTTTAAGATCAATGGGTGCCGTAGGATCAAGATTTTTGATCTTAGTCCTCCATTTGTCAAAAGTCCGCCCAATCAAGAGCGATCGAGGGGCTGGAGTTGTTTCTTAGGGAACAAGTAGAAGCTTCTAGGGTTGGGATAAATAAGGGTTCTTTGGAAAATAGCTGGGGGATTTTTTGGGAGAAAAAGGATAGAGTTTCTTTTGGAGAGGATTCGGACAGAGAGTTTTGGAGAGAAAATTTGGAGAAAATTTTCAGATTTGAGGGTTCTTTTGATTATGGGTTTTATTTTCTTGTTTCGTTTGCTATTCCAGACAAAGAGATAAAAAAAAATATTTCAATTCTTACTTCAAAATAAAAAAAAATAAAACAAAAATCTGAGTTCTTAGATTCAATTTCTGTTTTCCAAAAATGGTGGGAGTTGCATGATTAAGCCGAGTTTTGGGCTTGCCGATTCGAGTGTCCGTTCGAGGCCGTGTTCAAAGTTCATGTCTAATTTGGTTGTTGAATTCTCGAGTAAACTTATGGATTTGACGCTCTCTCTGTACCCGATTTCCTCATTTCTGTTATTAAAAGGAGATTCCCATTTTCAGGTCCGTCCCTTTCATCTTCTATTTACTTGCTATTAGTGTTATAAATATAAGCGTTGAAAGAGCTATTCTAGTATGGATATGAATTATCTGAACTATAAATAGATGTTGATTCTTGCTCTAGGATGTTTAGATGCTATTATCAATTTCAGAAATTACTTTAAGTTCATGAGTGTCATCCTTGAATCTTCTGCGTATTGTTGAGTTATTTTTTGTGCTTTCGGCTCCAAGTTGTGAATTCATGACTCTGTTAAGAATTGTATTTGGGAAAATACATGTGCTAAGTGTCAGTAGATGAAAAATGTTTATATATGCTTTCAACCTTTTGTTTCTGAACATAGAACTTGCGTAGGAATGATATATTTGCCTCTTTTGAAGTTGTTTAAAATAGACAAAGTTGATGAATTTTGAGGTTCCCTCTTATGTGGTTTAAGATTAGATTATCATGTTTGTTCCAGAATTAGTTTATTACACTGTGATCTGCTAGTTTATTAAGGGTGTTTTCAAGTGGAATCATTTGAATCGAATAGGTCTGGCAGTTTCCTTCAAGGCTGAAGTTTAGTTTCATTGAATTAATTGAGTATGTTTCTTCTTGAACAAAGTTCTATAGCATGTTTATCGATTTTGTGGATGAATTCGTTGATTGTGCTTAATACTTATGTATGCCATGTTTTAATTGAGATAGATTATTCCTAAGATGTGCCACTGTTTTGAGCAAGTGCTTCATAGAGTGAATTTTGAAGGAGTTTTGTGTGTACAGGGAGTGCAAGTGAGATAATGGCACATATAAGGCAAATAGACATTTACTGCATATTGTGTCTTTGTAATTGCTCAACGTTGGTGCTAGAAATAATTAGTACTATGTGGTTTTCCAGAGTAGACAAATGAATTGGGGTTAGCTGGGTGACATTAAGGGGTGCCTAATTTGCTTAGTTATAGTTTTGGGTAAGGAGTAGTTTAGAAAGATGAGGCGATGTTGCAAGAATTTTTGTCATATTTCCAATCCCCTGATCTTTGCCTTGGCTTGTTTTACTTTTATTTGTCATTTTGCACTAGTTAGTTCATTTAGTTCATGCCTTCTAAGTAGATAGCTACCAATCGAGTGCTTATGTGTTTAATTTGTGTACGTCCCTATTTGCGCAAGTTGGTATTTTAATTTAGCTTAATTGGCTTGTGTTTACCACTATTTACATGTTTATTTGAATGGAATGGTCGGGGATTTCGGGAGTTAATCGTTAAGGATGAGCATGAATCGAATTCTCGTTTTTATTTGATTCTATTTCATTTATTTTTTCGCTAGGAGCATGATAGGCCGACCACATTTTGGTAGGCAAACCTTTAGAATTAGATTATTACAACTACGGGTACGACTCCCGTGACGTGGTTGTGATACCTAATTTTGAATTAGATTAAAGTAGGAGCATCTTTAGTTTGCTTTAAGAATAAATTGAGGTGCGCCATACATAAATAAAATCCTATAATATATGGCCCTCACGCAAATACAAAAAATTAGTATGGAAAATGCCTTGAACTTTCGTAGGTTGTTCTAGGCACGTTAATTAAATAATTTTCATAGCTACGGGTACGGTTCCCGTGACGTGATTGTGACGCTTAACTACTAAAATCCAGGGCTATGTGACCCGACCACAATTTAGGTTTAAGAAAATAAACACGTTGTGGATCGTGGGTACGGTTCCCGTGACATGATTCGCAATGTGTGACCAAATAATTAGTTGTATAACAATTGGATTATTAATAGCGGTTTTAAAAGGAATAAAATGCACGTAGGTTTCAAACAATGTTTTAAAATCAGATAAATAGGCCAATAATAATAGTTGAGCGACCGTGCTAAAATCACGAAACCCGAAAATGCCTAACACCTTCTCTCGGGTTAACAAAATTCCTTACCCGAATTTCCGTGTTCGCGGACTGTAAAACAGAGTCAATTTATCCTCAATTCGGGATTTAAACCGAGGACTTGGGACACCATAAACTATCCCAAGTGGCGACTCTGAATTTTAAGTAAAATAATCCCGTTTCGATTGTCACTTAAATTGGAAAAACTCCCTTATACCCTTCCGGGGGGAGGGGGGGGGGGGTAGTAAAAAGGATGTGTTACAGCTCTGGCGACTCTGCTGGGGACCGAACCCAGAATCTCTGGTTCAGGGTTCAAGAATTCGAGCTTAGAATAATTGTTATATGTTGGCTTTATTTATTACCTGATTTTATTTACATGTTTGGGCCTAATGTGCTAAATGTTGCTTTTTACCGCTTTGATATTATCTAAACTGTATATAAACTGCTACGAAACCCCTCTCTTCTATCTTCTGAGGAGTGCACGCTGGTGAGTTATTTCTGTTAGTGTCATATCCCAATTTAGAACGAGGTTCGGACAAGTTGCAAAGCCAGATGATCTTTTGGTTACCGGTAAGCTTCCCCCCCCGGCTCGAGTTGTCCGCTCGGGTAAGCCAGGTCTAGAACAATACACCCAGGTTTTAAACCTAGAATAACTCAGCCTCATGCCGGATCCCTAGTAGGAACGCTTGTTTGCATCATGCACACTTGACTTAGGGGACTCAACACAGGGGTTGGGTCCGTCTAGGACAGGCGTACCCGGAAATAAAAAGACCAACCTGATGCATTTTATGTGCTACCTGTGCATTTAATTTGTTTCGGATTGCATGTTGAGCGGATTTTAGACTAAGTGAGGAAAAACAAAAAGAAAAACCAAATTTGAGGTATGAGAGAGGATTTCACTCGTTTCCAAAAATAGTGTCCAAAATATCCCGAAACTCTGCCGAATTTTTGAAAAAAGATAGAAGAAAACGATTTCTTGAAAAAAAAGAAAAAAAAAGAGTTTTGAGAAAGAAAAGATTTAGTCCAAAATGGTTTTTGTTTTTCCTTTTCGTGTCAAAACTGGCCGAACTACGCGGGTTTGATTCTCACCGGACGTGGAATACGTAGGCAACCCTCATCAGGTCCAACCCCGCTTTTGAAAAATAAATATATGAAGTGTCTTCATTCTTGTCATAAATAAGTGGGTGATGCCGTTTTGTCTAAATAGCCTAATGTCCCAGCGGGACGCCGGAAGGATGCTTTGCAAAAATAGCCACCAACGTTCTCTTTGTTAATTTTGGCCATTAGCGAACAAAACCCTAAGAACTTCCATTCCGAAGTAATGAAAGACCGTATTCGCAAAAGTAGCCCTGATTTATTTTATTTTTTGCAAAAAATAAGCCTTATGTTAGTTTTCAAATAAGATTCACTTTGTCTATAAACCAACCGCCTTAATCTAAATGTGCAGAATGAGCACGAGTCAAAATTTACCAATAGGGATCATGTCCAAGATTCCACTGGAACTACATATGTGGTGGGAAGATTTGGGTAAAGAAGGACGAGATGTGGTCAACCTTTATTTGAAAGGGCTTACCGGATTGCTAAAGGTCATGCCTAGAGGAGACATAATAAGGGCCTTGGTAACATTTTGGGACCCATCTCACGACGTCCTACATTTCTCAGATTTTGAACACATACCCACTTTGGAAGAGATAGCAGGTTATGTGGGAGGTACTGAAGGTCTAAGGCATAAGTACCTGGTCGCTCCAAGGGCCGTTACCCTCCACAAGTTTCTGGATTTGCTAAAAATAAGCCGGGGAGTCCAGTATGCAGATTTGGCAGGTGGGTTCTCCACTCTACGCTTCATATACCATAGGTACGGGCATGAAGGAGGATTTGACAACCCGAAAAATGGGAATTGTAGCAAAGGGAACCGATCGAAATAAGACGAGCATAGGCGCTTCGCTTTCATGGTAGCTTTCTTAGGTCTCGTGGTGTTTCCCCGGAAGGATAGGAATATTGATCTGCATGTAGCTGGAGTCGTCAGTGTTTTGATTACCAACGCCAAGAGCACTCTTACCCCTATGATAGTGTCTGAGATATACCGAGCTCTCACGGCTTGTAAAGCTGGGGTAGATTTTTTTTGAGGGGTGCAATTTGCTACTACAAATGTGGATGATTGAGCATCTGTGTCACCGCCCCCGATATATGAATTATGGATCCATGGGAAAGAGCTGCATTGAAGAGTTCGACACAAGGGTCTCAGGTTTCGAATTGCCAGAAGGGTTTGGAAATTGGGTATCCTGCCTTCGCTCCATAACGGCGGGACAAATAGAATGGACACTAGGTTGGCTTCCTGTCGAAGAAGTTGTGTATATGCCGGCTACCGATCCTTACTTCCTCCTAATGGGTCTTTGAGGCATTCAGCCTTATGCTCGATACCGGGTGATGAGACAATTGGGAAGATGCCAGGTGATGCACCCAGATGAAGGTCTTAGTGTTTATGCGGTCGAAGTCAGCTCCAACGGCCAATTTCATGAAGAAACAGTTCGTCATATTTGGAACGAGTGCCATTATTTGACGGCAAACACTCGAGTGCGAGACTTGTCTAAAGGCGAGGTATCACCTGCCTATCTTGCTTGGTATAGAAAGAAGAACACTGCAAGGGCCGAACTTGAAAGACCAACCAAAATGCCCCACATCCAGGAATTTGTTGAAGCGTCACAGGAACAGTGGGCTTAATTGACCATGGAGAATGAGTACAGGGCCACAATAGGAAGATTGGAAAAGCAAGTCAGGGATCTTCAATTTGATAATGGTTTGAAAGCCGTCGCGGATGAGGGTGAAAAGAAAAGCTGGTCGAAGAAAATGACGCCCTCTGGGCCCAAATTCGGGAAATGAAAATAGCAGCCGAGAACCCCGTCAGAAGTGCAAAATCTGAAAAGCTTATAGATAATCTTAGGCAGAAAGTGGGTGAATATAGTTTTTATCTTAAAAAGACCGAGGGCGAATTGGAAAAGGTCCGAACAAAATTGGCTAAGAATGCAGAGGAAAGATCACGCTTGGTTCAACAGTTAAAAGAAAAATATGACAATGAAGTCGTGGGGTTGAAGAAAAAGATCACCGTCCTTGAGAACAAAATGACCAAGCAGGCAAAAGATTTCAAATCAGAAAGAGAACACTGCTATTCCCTGATGTCGCAGCTAGAAAAAGACATGCAGCAGCTTCAAGAGCAAAATCATTCACCCGAACAAGTTTTGGGGGCCAAATCTCAGCAGATTGGACGATTGCTACAAGAGAAAGGTATTATCACAGAAAGGGTTAGGAGCATTGCGGACTATATTGCGATGAAGTGCAACGAATGTGAAGACATGACCAGGTCCATGTTCTTCGCTTCCGTTATGATTTTTGTCCGACAGATCATGGATGACCTATTTCGCCTTCAAGAAGATATGGCGCATAGGCCCCCGGCGAGACCGACTGATGTCCCGCGGGCCCCTTAGAGCAGTAATTGAGGCACTTTTGTATGCATGATTTTTATTCGAGTCTGTATTTTCGGTTTCTTTGGAGTTTGTTAGTCTATTTTCGAGTATGTATTTTCATCTTTCTTTTGGAGTCTGTTAGTCCAATTTCAAGTCTGTCTTCTTTTTTGAGTCTGTTAGTCCACTTGTCGAGTCTGTTAGTTTTTATGTTCAAATCTGTAGGGGAAGTCATTGTAATCAGGATATTTTGTTTTTGTTTATTTTATGAAAATTAGAAAAAAAATCTATCTTTCTTTTATTTCGCATTTGTTCTTTGAACTACGTAATGATCTGATTCATGCGGCGCCATGATACGTAGGCAATCCCCATAGGATTCGATCACAACCATAAAATGAAAAAAGAGAGGGAAAAAATCAAAGAGAGAAAGAAAATTAATAAAATCGAGTGGAAGGAAATAATGGCAAAACAAGAGAGGAAAAACAAGTGCAAAATAAGAGGGAGGCAACAAAAATAAGTGGAAAAGGCCAATAGTGATTGAGAAGGGTTTTGGAGGGAAAAAAGAAAAGAGAGAGAAGAGAAAAGCGCAAAACGCGAAGAGTTAGCTAAAAACCGGGATGAAGCATGCAGCCGTTCAAATGCATGATTAGAAGCTTTAACTGTCTAGGTGCATTGCATCCAAAATGTGCGGTTGCCTATCTGTTAAATATTTTAACGCTGACAAGTTTGCTGTTGTCATTGAGTTAACAGGCAGGTGGTTAGTTTGTTCGGCATTCTGGCAACCCACCCGTACAACACCAGGTCTAAAGACAAGTTGATCATGACTGGCCAAGAGCTGGATGCAAGTGTTAATGATCCGTCAAAGGAGGGAGAAGAGTCTGATGTTAATCTGAAAGAGGAGTTACATAAGTTGAAACACCAAATGGCAGAGATGTACCAGGCATGGATGAAAGGTCATCCACCACCATCATACCCCGCCAACCCCGCTTTCATCCCGCCACTAGCTCAATCTAAAGAACCTCTCACTGTTGACTCATCTCTGCAACATCCACCAGGCTTCCCCCATTACCACCACTATCAGGGCACCACTTCCCAAACCACACAACCACCACCATCCAAACCAATCCCATACCCCCTCCACTATCCACCCTTGTTTTCATAGCACCCCCCTCTCGCTACACTCCATAGATCCTCCAGTGAGCTATTTTTCCAGACCCAAGATAACCGGTACTATCCTCCAGAGCCTACTTTCAAGGCCCCAGATCATTACTCCTACACTCCTCGTTTCGACCTCCCTATTAAGACTGAGAAACCACCTAAAAACCTAGAGCAGGATGAGATGTTCAGGAAGGTAAGGTGAGCGTAGCCTACAAAGATTTGTGTCTATTTCCTGATGTTCAGCTGCCTGTGGGATTCAAAATGCCTAAATTTGACCTATATGGTGGGCATGGAGACCCGGTGGCCCATTTGAGGGGATTCTGTAGTAATGGAAGGAGCCGGTGGGAAAGATGAATTATTGATGGCATACTTTAGCCAGATTCTGAATGGCGCGGCATTGGAGTGGTACACTCATCAGGATCACAACAGATGGTATACCTGGGATGATTTGACCCAAGCATTCGCTCGTCATTTCCAATACAACATCGAGATTGTTCCAGATCGTTTGTATTTGACTAAGATTGAGAAGAAGCCTAGTGAAAGTTTCAGGGAATACGGTTTTCGCTGGAGAGAACAAGCGGCAAGAGTTAACCCCCCGATGGAGGAAAACTAAATGTTGGAGTACTTTTTGCAGGCTCTGGATCCTACTTACTTTGGCCATCTGATATTGACCATAGGCAAGTCTTTCAACGAGGTAGTAAAGATGGGTGGCATGGTGGAATAAGGGCTTAAATCAAGAAAAATCATGAGCTACTCGGCCATCAAAGCAACCACCCAATCATTCAGAATGGCATCGGGGGAGTGATTGGAAAGAAGAAGAAAGAAGATGTGGCAACAGTTGATTCAGGATCATGGTTTGGACCAAGGGGCCCGTCACCCCATTATACCCAACCTCGACCCCACCATCGAATCTACACCCAAACTCCATATAATACACCCCAACATTACTTCCCTTTACCAGACCCTCAAATTTCTGTCCACGACGCCCAGTCATATACTCAACCTCCTTCCTATTCACAATGGCATGCCCCAACTCCACAGAACACCTACCTAGCTCCACAAAATGCTTACCCACCCCCGCGACCCTATCGAAACCCTGTCGGTCCAGGTTTCCGGCCCAAACCAGTGTTCAAAAACGAGAGGTTGCAGCGGAAGAAAACTTTCACCCCGTTGGGGGAGTCTTATACCAGTTTATTCCAGAGATTGAGGCAGTTGGATGTGCTAAGGCCAATTGAGTTGAAATTTTCAAACCCTCCTCCAAAGAATCTTGATTACTCCTTGAGATGTGCATATTGTTCTAGTACTCCGGGACACGATATGGAGAAGTGCTGACACCTGAAAAATGCCATCCAGGAGCTCATCGACACAAACCAAATTGTAGTCCAAACCCCGGAGGCACCCAACATCAATCAGAACCCATTTCCAACCCATGATGAAACAAACATGATCGAGATAGTACATAAGTAGGGGGAGCCTAAGAAGCCTTCACAATTAGACATGATGATTCAGTCTAGTGAGGTCAAGCCAGTCAAAAAACCAAAGGTTGAAGGATCAGAGAACAAGTTGAGCACGAAAAACGGTGAGCCGTCTTTGGTAGTTGAGAAAAGATCCCCAAGTAATGCTGTAGCAAATCCAGATAAGTCAAAGGTGGTTGCGCCACGGTTGGCAAGTAAGACTATCATAATTGTAAAGGGTGCCCGTATGGACCCTGTCATCATCAGTCCAGGTTTCCGGCCCAAACCAGTGTTCAGAAACGAGAGGTTGCAGTGGAAGAAAACTTTCACCCCGTTGGGGGAGTCTTATACCAGTTTATTCCAGAGATTGAGGCAGTTGGATGTGCTAAGGCCAATTGAGTCGAAATTTCCAAACCCTCTTCCAAAGAATCTTGATTACTCCTTGAGATGTGCATATTGTTCTGGTACTCCGGGACACGATATGGAGAAGTGTTGACACCTGAAAAATGCCATCCAGGAGCTCATCGACACAAACCAAATTGTAGTCCAAACCCCGGAGGCACCCAACATCAATCAGAACCCATTTCCAACCCATGATGTAACAAACATGATCGAGATAGTACATAAGTAGGGGGAGCCTAAGAAGCCTTCACAATTCGTCATGATGATTCAGTCTAGTGAGGTCAAGCCAGTCAAAAAACCAAAGGTTGAAGGATCAGAGAACAAGTTGAGCACGAAAAACGGTGAGTCGTCTGTGGTAGTTGAGAAAAGATCCCCAAGTAATGCTGTAGCAAATCCAGATAAGTCAAAGGTGGTTGCGCCACGGTTGGCGAGTAAGACTATCATAATTGTAAAGGGTGCTCGTACGGACCCTGTCATCATCAAGCCTGTAACCCAGTTGCCGGTAGTCAACACCAAGGCTATCCCATGGAGCTACAAACGGGTGATAGTGACCTATAAGGGAAAGGAAGCGAAGGAAGAAGTCAATGAGGCCCATGGATTAACTCGTTCGGGGAGATGCTTTGCCCCGGAAGAGTTAAGGAAAACTAAAACATCCAGAGATAACCCAGTTCTAGTAAAGAAAGAAATCACTGAAGAAGAAGCAGAGGAGTTTTTGAGAAAAATGAGGGTACAAGATTACTCCATCGTGGAGCAGCTGAGAAAGACGCCCGCTCAGATTTCCCTGCTATCATTGTTGATCCATTCAGATGAGCATCGTTGGGCCCTGATGAAAATTTTGAACGAGGCTCATGTCCCCGAAGAAATATCAGTGAACCATCTGGAAAATATTGCCAACAAAATATTTGAGGTGAACAGGATCACCTTCTCTGATGACGAGTTGCCCGTGGAAGGAACTGAACACAACAAAGCTCTCTATCTTACGGTAAAATGTGAAGATTCTGTGGTCACCAGGGTATTAGTTGACAATGGCTCTAGTGCAAACATTTTCCCTCTCTCTACTCTGAACAAGTTAAAAGTTGATGATGAGAAGATTCACAAGAACAACATATGCGTCCGAGGTTTTGACGGTGGAGGAAAAGAATCGGTTGGTGATATAGTGCTTGAGTTGACAATCGGACCGGTGGAGTACACCATGGAATTCCAAGTATTGGACGTAGCCGTCTCTTACAGTTTGCTGTTAGGTCGGCCGTGGATACACGCCGCCAAAGAAGTCCCGTCCTCTTTGCACCAGATGGTCAAGTTTGAGGGGGACAGACAGGAGATCGTCGTGCATGGTGAGGAGAATTTGTGTGCTCACAATGATGCCTATGTCCCGTTTATTGAGGCCGAAGATGACAAAAGGCCTTGGGTCTATCAAGTTTCTGAAACAGTGCTGGTCGAGAAGGTTCCAGAAGGGAAATGTATTCCAACTCCAAAGATAGCCTCTGCATCCGTCATGGTGGCCTCTGAAATGCTGAAAAATGGCTTTGTGCCAGGTAAAGGTCTGGGTGCATCCTTGCAGGGTATCGTACAACCAGTGTCCCTCCCTGAAAATTTGGGTACGTTTGGTCTTGGATTCAAACCCACAACGACAGATGTGAAAAGGGCTAAAAGGTTGAAACAGAAGGCGTGGGCACTCCCGAAGCCTATCCCGCGTCTCGCCAGGTCTTTTGTCAAGCCCGGTGCCAGGAAACACCCGGTGTCAATAGTTCCAAGTCCTGTGGTTGACATTGATGAAGAGTTAATTAAAAGGTTCCAGAGGTTGTTTGATGATGTGAACATGGTAGAAGTCGGAGGAGGGTCCAGCAAAGTAGACGTGCAGTTCATCAGGCTGAATGTAAAGCTTAACAATTGGAAGGCTACTCCTCTCCCTACTCGGAAGGAGTCTTGGTAGTTTGTTTTGTTTTACTTTCCATCTGGGTTATTCCAGGGTTTTATTCTTCGGTTGTTGATGTACAAACTCTGTTATCCTTTATTTTCAATGAAATGCAATTTCCCTTTCCCATCATTCCTGATAGTTCTTATATTTGTTTTCTTTTCTTCTTTGTACAGTTCTTTTTATGCTGGTTTCAATGACATGACATGCATGAGGAATCTTCGGCCAAGTCTTAAAAGTCAATCTAATTCTGAAATAATAATCCAAGAAATAGAGTGTGATGATGAAACAAAATATGATGAGGATGAGGCATTTGAGGAAATTAGTAAGGAACTAAATCATTTTGAAGAAAAACCCAAGACTAATCTGAATGAAACAGAAGCAATCAATTTAGGAGATCCAGATAATGTCAGAGAAACCAAGATAAGTGTCCATCTTGAGCCACAAATCAGGGAAGAATTAAACAAAGCATTGTTTGAATATAAGGATATTTTTGCATGGTCGTATGATGACATTCCAGGCTTGAGTACTGATTTGGTGGTCCACAAATTGCCAATTGACCTTGGCATTCCCTCAGGTCAAGCAGAAGCTGAGAAAGTTCAAAACTGACATGAGTGTGAAGATTAAGAAAGAAATCACAAAGCAGTTGGATGCAAAGGTCATTCGAGTCACACGATATCCCACTTGGTTAGCTAATGTTGTGCCAGTGCCAAAGAAGAACGGCAAGACCATGGTGTGCGTTGATTACCGTGATCTCAACAAAGCAAGTCCAAAGGACAATTTTCCATTGCCAAATATCCACATTCTGATTGACAACTGTGCCAAGCACGAGATCAGGTCTTTTGTGGATTGCTATGCGGGATACCACCAGATTTTGATGAACGAGGAGGATGCAGAAAAGACAACATTCATTACCCCATGGGGGACTTATTGCTATCGGGTAATGCCATTTGGTTTGAAAAAAGTTGGGGCAACTTACATGAGGTCAATGACTATTGTGTTAAATGACATGATACACAAGGAGATTGAGGTTTACGTGGATGATGTGATCATAAAGTCAAAGCAACAGGACGACCACATCGGAGATTTGAGAAAGTTTTTCCAAAGGCTCCGCAGGTACAATCTTAAGCTTAACCCTGCCAAGTGCGCATTTGGTGTGCCATCCGGAAAGATGTTGGGATTCATAGTCAGCCGTCGAGGCATTGAGTTGGAACCGTCAAAGATCAAATCTATCCAAGAGTTTCCACCTCCAAGGAACAAGACTGAGGTGATGAGTTTGCTCAGGAATTTAAACTACATCAGCAGGTTTATTGCTCAACTCACGACAACTTGTGAGCCCATCTTTAAGTTGTTGAAGAAGGATGCTGCGGTCAAATGGAATGATGAGTTCCTGGAGGCATTCGATAAAATCAAGGGATACTTGTCAAACTCACCCGTGTTGGTCACGCTGGAGCCCGGGAGGCCTTTAATTCTTTATCTGACGGTCTTGGATAAATCGTTTGGCTGTGTGTTGGGTCAACATGACATCACTGGCAGGAAGGAGCAAGACATCTATTATCTCAACAAGAAGTTCACATCCTATGAGGTTAAGTACACTCCCCTTGAAAGGACATGTTGCGCCCTGACTTGGGTGGCACAAAAGTTGAAGTATTATCTATCGTCTTACACTACTTACCTCATTTCCCGCCTGGATCTTCTAAAGTATATCTTTCAGAAGCCTATGCCCACAGGAAGACTTGCGAAGTGGAAGATTTTTCTCACAGAGTTTGACATTATCTATGTGACTCGGATCGCGATGAAAGCCCAAGCATTGGCCGATCATTTGGCCGAGAACCCGGTCGACGAAGAGTATAAACCATTGAGAACTTATTTTCCCGATGAAGAGGTAATGCATATTGACGAGGTTGAGCAGGAAGAAAATCCCGGTTGGAGACTCTTCTTTGACGGAGCCACTAACATGAAAGGCGTCGGAATAGGGGCAGTACTCATCTCGGAAATAGGGCATCACTACCATGTTACGGCTCAGCTTCGTTTCTATTGCACCAACAACATGGCTGAGTACGAGGCATGCATTTTGGGATTGAGGTTAGTTGTAGACATGGGAGTCCAGGAAGTTTTGGTCTTGGGAGACTCGGATCTTTTGGTGCACCGGATTCAAGGAGAATGGAAGACACAAAATTTAAACCTCATACCGTATCGGCAATGTTGGCATGACCTTTGTCAACGGTTTCGATCAATAGAGTTCAGGCATATTCCAAGGATCCATAATGAGGTTCCTGATGCTTTGGCTACCTTGGCGTCAATGTTGCACCACCTTGACAAAGCTTATGTCGAACCTCTACATATTCAAGTTCGGGATCAGCATGCCTACTGTAATGTGGTCGAGGAAGAACTCGATGGTGAACCGTGGTTCCATGACGTTAGGGAGTACATCAGAATGAGGGTATATCCGGTACAAGCCACAGGTGATCAAAAGAGAACAATTCGACATTTAGCTAGTGAATTTTTCTTGAGCGGGGGGATTTTGTACAAAAGAACTCTAGATCTTGGGCTATTGAGGTGAATCGATGCTAAGAAAGCCACGACTATCATGCCCGAGGTACATTCCGGAGTTTGCGGGCCGCATATGAGCGGGTATGTTCTGGCAAAGAAGATTCTTTGAGCAGGGTATTATTGGCTCACCATGGAATGAGATTGCATCCGTTTTGTGCGCAAGTGTCATCAATGCCAGGTACACGGAGACTTAATTCACTCTCCGCCATCTGAGTTGCACACAATGTCCGCGTCGTGGCCCTTTGTTGCTTGGGGCATGGATGTCATTGGACCAATCAAGCGCGCGACATCAAATGGGCACAGGTTCATTCTGGTGGCCATTGACTATTTCACTAAGTCAGTCGAAGCTAAAACTTTCAAATCTGTGACCAAGAAGGCAGTGGTCGACTTTGTTCATTCAAATATCATTTGTCGGTTCGGAATCCCAAAGATAATCATCACAGACAATGGTGCTAATCTTAACAGTCATTTGATGAAAGAAGTATGCCAACAGTTCAAGATTACGCGTCGGAATTCCACTCCGTATCGCCCCAAGGCAAATGGAGCTGTCGAGGCAGCCAACAAGAACATAAAGAAAATACTTCGTAAAATGGTGCAAGGTTCCAGGCAATGGCATGAGAAGTTGCCTTTTGCTTTGCTAGGTTATCGCACTACTGTTCGCACTTCAGTAGGTGCAACTCCTTATTTGTTGGTATATGGTACTGAAGGAGTGATACCCGCGGAAGTTGAAATTCCATCTCTTCGGATTGTTGCTGAAGCCAAAATTGATGATGATGAGTGGGTCAAAGCCCGTTTGGAACAATTAAGTCTGATTGACAAAAAAAGACTGGCATCAGTGTGTCATGGCCAGTTGTATCAAAAGAGAATGGCAAGAACATACAACAAAAAGGTGCGTCCCCGGAAATTTGAAGTGGGTCAACAAGTATTGAAACGCCTCCTTCCACATCAGGCTGAAGCAAAAGGCAAGTTCACCCCAAATTGGCAAGGGTCGTTCATCGTAACGAGAGTGTTGTCCAATGGTGCTTTGTATTTAACAGATATAGAAGGCAAATGTGTAGATATAGATATCAATTCTGATGCAGTCAAAAGATATTATGTATGATTTCTTTGGTTTAAATTGTGTTTTTTTGTACTTGGCATGTTTTGAATATTGGAATGACGAAGTCATTTTATTCTGCTATCTAAACACTTTACCCTTTGTTACCCCTTTGAGCCTTATTCATTTTCTTCCATACCCCTCTTTTGGAATCAGTAGAAAAGTTTAGAAACACAGACACAAAAGGTAAATAAAGAAGGAAAAGAGGAAAATATAAGAGAAAAAGAGAAAGAAAAGAATGAAAAAGATTAAAAAAAGAGAAAGAAAAAAAAGAAAAGAAAGAGAAAAAAGAGAAAAGGAGAAAAGTAACAACAACAAAGCAATTCCTATGACATGAACTACGTTCGACCTGATTCCTTTTAAGGATACGTAGGCAACCTCACGGTTCTGTCCAATCCAAATAAAAATTCAAAAGCCCCCAGGCAAAGAAACTGGGGCAGAAGTTGTGGCTATATAAAAGATCTGATTCCCAAAAGTTTTAATTGTGAACCCACTCAATTTGTTTTGAGCCTTTATCCTTTCTTTCTAACCCCATCCAAAAGCCTGTATTACGGTCCAAAGAAAGACCTTCCGACCAATATTTGAGAGTGCCAAGTCAAGCGAGACAGAGGTATGATTCACACCAGGGGCAACACTCCCTGCCGCACAAAGGAAAACAAATAAATGAGAGAGTCTTATTGGTGAAAACCCTCACGAGCACCGTAAGGCGATGGCGAGCTGAGGGAAATTAAAAATGAGAGAGTCTTATTGGTGAAAACCTTCACGGGCACCATAAGGCGACAGTGAGTTGAGATATGAACAAATGATAGAGGTCTGTTGGTGAAAACCCTTCAGGGCATCGCAAACCGAACAAGGTCAGTGACTTGGCGAAGAGGTTGGGTTATGGAGATCCCGGGCATAAGGTATGACAACTGAAAGTTGATTGGTTGAACAGGTTGGGCTGACTAATCTGAAATGCATGTCATGATCATTGGTGCCATCTGCCTCACTCAGATAAGTCTCTTTTCCTTTTTCTCCCACTAACAGTCATCCTGTTTCGAATTTTCTTCTTTATTCCTAATTCTCAAAGTCATTGCATTTCATTTCTTTTGAGTTTATTTCTCTAAGGCTTTACCAATGCCAGCCTTGTTTAAGCAAGTAAGGAAGGATTCCAAAGCTTACTACCAACATCCAAAATTGCACAAAGCAAAGTGCGGCCAAAACATACCAGAAATAGCACAATGCAAAAATGGAAAATAAGGTGTTAGTGAAAGTGAAAGTGGTCGAGTGGTTTGTGAATGTTGTGGAAGATGCAGAGGTACAAATGGGAAAGACATAAATGTAAAACAGCGGTTCGAGTGCAGGTCATTCGGGTCTTTCAGGGTCCTGTGGTTGAGATTTAGTCAGAAAGTCAAACAAATTCTTGGCCAGTTCAAAGCAGCCAGTTAGAACAAAGCACAACAGTGGGAAGGCCATCTTCAGCAAGAATGCCACAAACTAACCACCACATTTTTCAAACTGATAAATTTTTCTTTGATTGAAACAGGGGCAGGAAATATCGTTTATTCCGGAGGAACCCTCCGTAAGGAAAGCATGTACCAGACATGTTCGACTGTGCATTCTCAGGACCCGCCTGGATAATGGGATTTAATTTGAATTTCTAAGGACCCTCCTAGACAATGGGACATAGTTAAAAGTCAAAAAATCCATGATTAACAAGATCTAGCATAAGCTCTACTTTGAGGAAAAATAGTTGGCTTTAAAGTTTCATTCTTAAGATGAGATTCAATTTGAAATTTTCAGGACCCTCCTGGATAATGAGATTTAGTTTAAATTATTAGAGATTTTGGGTAACATGATTCGATTAACATTCACAGATGAGCCCAGATGCCAAACTGGGGCAGAAAAAGTTTCTTTGTTTGTCTGTTTGTTGTAATCAGGCGCCCACCTGGAGAACAAGGGAATACAGTTCAAGTTCCGGTAATCAGGCGCCCACCTGGAGAACAAGGGAATACAGTTCAAGTTTTTGGAAATCAGGCGCCCACCTAGAGAACAAGGGAATACAGTTCGAGTTTTGGCAATCAGGTGCCCACCCGGAGAACAAGGGAATACAGTTCAAGTTCCGGTAATCAGGCGCCCACCTGGAGAACAAGGGAATACATTCAAGTTTTTGGCAATCAGGCGCCCACCTGGAGAACAAGGGAATACAGTTCAAGTTTTTGGAAATCACGCGTCCACTTGGAGAACAAGGGAATACAGTTCGAGTTTTGGCAATCAGGTGCCCACCCGGAGAACACGGGAATACAGTTCAAGTTTTGGCAATCAGGCACCCACCTGGAGAACAAGGGAATACAATTTCAAGTTTTGGCACTCAGGCGCCCACCTGGAGAACAAGCGAATACATTCAAGTTTTTGTCAATCAGGCGCCCACCTGGAGAACAAGGGAATACAGTTCAAGTTTTTGGAAATCACGCGCCCACACGTAGAACAAGGGAATACAGTTCGAGTTTTGGAAATCAGGCGCCCACCTGGAGAACAAGGGAATACATTCAAGGTTTTGGCAATCAGGCGCCCACCTGGAGAACAAGGGAATACAGTTCAAGTTTTTGGAAATCACGCGCCCACACGTAGAACAAGGGAATACAGTTCGAGTTTTGGAAATCAGGCGCCCACCTGGAGAACAAGGGAATACAGTTCAAGTTTTTGGAAATCAGGCGCCCATATGGAGACCAAGGGAATACATTCAAGTTTTTTGCAATCAGGCGCCCACCTGGAGAACAAGGGAATACATTTCGAGTTTTGGCAATCAGGCGCCCACCTGGAGAACAGGGGAATACAGTTCAAGTTGTGGAAATCAGGCGTCCATCTGGAGAACAAGGTAATACAGTTCGAGTTTTGGCAATCAGGCGCCCACCTGGAGAACAAGGGAATACAGTTCAAGTTGTGGAAATCAGGCGCCCACCTGGAGAACAAGGGAATACAGTTTAAGTTTTGGCAATCAGGCGCCCATCTGGAGAACAAGGGAAAACAATCCAAGTTGTGGAAATCAGGCGCCCACTTGGAGAACAAGGGAATACAATCCAAGTCTCGGCAATCAGGCACCCACCTGGAAAACAAGGGAACCCATTTCAGAATTCAATTCGCGTTAGCAACAACAGAAATTTGCTTCGCGAATGCGAGCCAATAATTCGAAATGCACAACAAGACCTTAGAAGATTCAAGGCAGAAGAGTAGATATGATTTTGTAGTTTTTCTTGTAATTTTTATTTTTCAATTGGTTTTATTTTCATGTAAGGACAGGAACCGCGGACCAGAACCTCGATGGCACTTCACTCGACACTCCACCTCGGTATCCTCTCCCGTCATTCTCCCTACTTCTGAACTACACGTGACATGATTCTTTTATAGCCAAGGATCTGTAGGCAGCTCAGATACCAGAGCTCGGTCACATTCTCCTTTCTATTAGTTTTAGGTCTCTCTAAATAAGTGTCGGGTAAAAAATAACTTGTCTTGTCGTTCTTTGTCTGAAAACTCTTCATGTTTCCAGTCAATGAGGGGCAGCTGTAGACGCGTAATTTTGACCCGCACAATTTATAAATTAGTTAGTATCTTAATATTTTAAAAAATATTCACTCGATTTCATTATACAATTTGAGTCTATTTTTGTTTTTAATTTCAAAACATATATTTGAAAACACAAAAATATCTTTTTACTTTTATAATATTCTCATATCATACATATATTTTTATATTCTAATATAATTTAACATCATTAGTCTTTTGTATATAAGTTATACCAAATATATAAAAATATAAATTCATATTATAGTTTATTTTAATTAACTAGAATTGATCTTATATTTTAAAATAAAAAAGTTTAAGTTCTTAATTATTGGATTTAAAAGAGTTGAATCCCAAATTTGGAGCCCAATTAGGATGAAAAGAGGCCCAAAATTGGCCCCCCTTCTTAGCCCAAATCCCCCCTAGACCTGTCCAAACCCATGACCCGCCCCATACCCGTACCCAAACCACCTTACCCTCCCCAACCTCAACTTTAAATCTTAGCCCTTCACCCCCATCCCATCTAACGGCCTCTATTCCTTCTTTACCCCACATAAAATATTATTTTTCTCCAAACCCTAAACCCAATTCTAAAATCCAAACGACGCCCCTCCCCTATCAGCCCTCTGCCGCCGCGCCTCTCGCCGGAAACTCACTTTTCCGGCGATGCGTTTTCCCCCTGGTCCCCTCCTCTTTCTCCTCATTCCACGCACCCATAGCCATAACCAACTCTGACACAAGAATATTCTCCTCTTCTCTCTCACGCGCTCCCAATCTCTCTTGGACGAGTTTAAGATCAATGGGTGTCGTAGGATCAAGATTTTTTATTCTAGTCCTTCATTTGTCAAAAATCCGCCCAATCAAGAGAGATCGAGGGGATGGAGTTGTTCCTTAGGGAACAAGCAGAAGGTTATAGGGTTGGGATAAATAAGGGTTGTTTTGAAAATAGCTGGGGGATTTTTGGGGAGAAAAAGGATAGAGTTTCTTTTGGAGAGGATTCAGACAGAGAGTTTTGGAGAGAAAATTTGGAGAATATTTTCAGATTTGAGGGTTCTTTTGATTTTGGGTTTGATTTTCTTGTTTCGTTTGCTATTCCAGACAAAGAGATAAAAAAAAATATTTCAATTCTTACTTCAAAATAAAAAAAATATAACAAAAATCTGAGTTCTTAGATTCAATTTCTGTTTTCCAAAAATGGTGGGAGTTGCGTGATTAAGCCAAGTTTTTGGCTTGCCGATTCGAGTGTCCGTTCGAGGTCGTGTTCAAAGTTCCTGTCTAATTTGGTTGTTGAATTCTCGAGTAAACTTCTGGATTTGACGCTCTCCCTGTACTCGATTTCCTCATTTCTGTTATTAAAAGGAGATTCCTATATTCAGGTCCGGCCCTTTCATCTTCTATTTACTTGCTATTAGTGTTATAAATCTAAGCGTTGAAAGAGCTATTCTAGTATGGATATGAATTATCTGAACTATAAATAGATGTTGATTCTTGCTCTAAGATGTTTAGATGCTAGTATAAATTTCAAAAATTACTTTAAGTTCATGAGCGTCATCCTTGAATCTTCTGCGTATTGTTGAGTTATTTTTTGTGCTTTTAGCTCCAAGTTGTGAATTCACGACTCTGTTAAGAATTGTATTTGGAAAAATACATGTGCTAAGTGTTATTAGATGAAAAATGTTAATATATGCTTTCAACCTTTTGTTTCTGAATATAGAACTTGCGTAGGAATGATTTATTTGCCTCTTTTGAAGTTGTTTAAAATAGACAAAATTGTTGAATTTTGAGGTTCCCTCTTATGTGGTTTAAGATTAGATTATCATGTTTGTTCCAGAATTAGTTTATTACACTGTGATCTGCTAGTTTATTAAGGGTGTCTTGAAGTGGAATCATTTGAATCGAATAGGTTTGGCAGTTTCCTTCAAGGTTGAAGTTTAGTTTCATTGAATTAATTGAGTATGTTTCTTCTAGAACAAAGTTCTATAGCATGTTTATCGGTTTTGTGGATGAATTCGTTGATTGTGCTTAATCCTTATGTATGCCATGTTTTAATTGAGATAGATTATTCCTAATATGTGCCATTGTTTTGAGCAAGTGCTTCATAAGAGTGAATTTTGAAAGAGTTTTGTGTGTACAGGGAGTGTAAGCGAGATAATGGCACATATAAGGCAAATAGACATTTACTGCATATTGTGTCTTTGCAATTGCTCAACGTTGGTGCTAGAATAATTAGTACTATGTGGTTTTCCAGAGTAGACAAATGAATTGGGGTTAGCTGGGTGTGATTAAAGAGTGCCTAATTTGCTTAGTTAGAGTTTTGGGATTAAGGAGTAGTTTAGAAAGATGAGGCGATATTGCGAGATTTTTTGTCATATTTCCAATCCCCTGATCTTTGCCTTGGTTTGTTTTACTTTTATTTGTCATTTTGCACTAGTTAGTTCATTTAGTTCATGCCTTCTGAGTAGATAGCTACCAATCGGGTGCTTATGTGTTTAATTTGTGTACGTCCCTATGTGCGCAATTTGGTCTTTTAATTTAGCATAATTGGCTTGTGTTTACCACTATTTACATGTTTATTTGAATGGAATGGTCGGGGATTTCAGGAGTTAATTGTTAAGGATGAGCATGAATCGAATTCTCGTTTTTATTTGATTCTCTTTCATTTATTTTTTCGCTAGGAGCATGATAGGCCGACCTCATTTTGGTAGACAAACCTTTAGAATTAGATTATTACAACTACGGGTACGTCTCCCGTGACGTGGTTGTGATACCTAATTTCGAATTAGATTAATGTAGGAGCATCTTTAGTTTGATTTAAGAATAAATTGAGGTGCGCCATACACAAATAAAATCCTATAATCTATGGCCCTCACGCAAATACAAAAAATTAGTATGGAAAATGCCTTGAACTTTCATAGGTTGCTCTAGGCACGTTAATTAAATAATTGTCATAGCTACGGGTACGATTCCCGCGACATGATTGTGACGCTTAACTACTAAAATTCGGGGGTACATTTATATGACCCGCCCACAATTTTAGGTTTAATAAAATAAACACGTTGTGGATCGTGGGTACGGTTCCCGTGACATGATTTGCAATGTGTGACCAAATAATTAGTTGTATAACCATTGGATTATTAAAAGAGATTTTAAAAGGAATAAAATGCACGTATGTTTCAAACAATGTTTTAAAAACAGATAAATAGGCCAATAATATTAGTTGAGCGACCGTGCTAAAACCACGGAACCCGGAAATGCCTAACTCCTTCTCTCGGGTTAACCTTACCCGGATTTTTATGTTCGCGGACTGTGAAATAGAGTCAATTTTTCCTTGATTCGGGATTTAAACTGGTGACTTGGGACACCATAAACTATCCCAAATGGAGACTCTGAATTTTAAGTAGAATAATCCCGTTGCGATTGTCACTTAAATTGGAAAAACTTCCTTATACCCTTCCGGGGGGTAGTAAAAAAGAGGTGTGACAGCCGTTAATTTGGAGAGGCCATCAACTTCGGTTTTTGTGTCCGAGGCATTTGGTCGTGCTGGCATTCATCAAACTGGGGAAATAATTTGCATATTTTGGCCTTCTATTTTTGCAACCTTTGTTCTTTGATCTGGAGAGTCCCTGTGACTTGGTTGGCGACGAGCTGAGAGTCGCAGTTTAGGATGACCCGCCTTGCCCCGTACTTGAGTGCTAGCCTTAATCCTGCAATAACAGCCTCATACTCGGGTTCATTGTTAGTCATGTCCAGGCACCTTATGGACTGGCGAATCACTTCGCCTATCGGAACCTTGAGCACGAGTCCCAATGCATACCCTGACGCATTGGAAGCACTGTCGGTGTACAAAATCCATAGATCTTGTGTTTGCGGAGAAGCGTGGGCGGCTTCTTTTTCGACTTCAGGCATTATTTTTGCGTTGGTGTCGGCAACAAAGTCACCGAGGACTTGTGGTTTTGTCACCGTCCGTGGTTGATATGTGATATCATGCTCGCTTAATTCTATGGACCACTTAGCTAATCTTCCCGATATCTCAGGCTTACGCAAAATACTTCTCAAGGGGAAAGTTCTGAGCTTTCGTGAAACTACGACCAAGGCCATGGCCAGTTTTTTGAGGTGGGGGTACCTCATCTCGGCATCAATTGGGGGTTTGCTAATGTAATAGATGGGATATTGCGTACCTTTATCTTCTCGGACTAGGAGTGCACTCACCGCTACTTCAGATACGGCGAGGTAGACGAGGAGACGTTCCCCAGGTTCTGCTTTGGCAAGCAACGGTGTAGGTGATAAATAAGCTTTTAAATCAATCCTTCAGGGCTTGAACACACTCGGATATCCATAGGAGAACGTTGTCCTTCTTGAGTAAGCCGAAAAACTTATGACATTTATCAGACGTTCGCGAGATGAATATTGATAAGGCGGCGCTACGTCCGATCAACTTCTGAACCTGTTTTTTGCTGGTTAAGTGTTCTAGTATTCCCTTTATGGCTTTGATTTGGTAGGGATTGACCTCTATGCCTCTTTGTGATACCAGCAAACCCAAGAACTTTCCTGCATTTACGCTGAACGCACACTTCTCAGGATTTTCATCCTATATTGCCTGAGTATGTCGAAGGCCTCTTTCAGGTGGTCGATGTGATCTTCTTTCCATTTGGACTTGACCAACATAAAGTCTATGTAGACATCCATGGTCTTGCCGAGTTGGTCCTTGAACATTCTTGTCACCAACCCTTGGTATGTCGCCCCGCGTTTTTCAGTCCGAAGGGCATCACCCTGTAGCAATACGTTCCTTGGTGGGTGATGAAAGTGGTCTTCTCCTGGTCATCCTCTTCCATGAGGATCTGGTTATAGCCCGAGTATGCATCTAATAAACTCACAGTTCGTTCCCGATTTTTGCGTCAATGAGCTGGTCGTTATGGGGTAGCGGGAATGAGTCTTTTGGGCATGCTTTGTTCAAATCTCTGAAGTCTACGCACGTCCGCCATTTCACATTCTTATTTTTTACCATGACCACGTTGGCGACCCATTGGGGGTATTTTGATTCCCTGATAAAGTCATTTTCCAACAACTTTTCAACCTCTTCGTGGTCTGCATTGTAACTTGCCTTACCGGGGGTAGAATGGTTCGACGTTCAACTTGTGTGTCGCGAACTTCTTGGGGATACCTGACATGTATTCATGGGAAAAAGCAAACAAGTCTGCATTATTAGTTAAAAAATGACAGAATTTACCTGGTTCCTGAAGCTTGCAACCGATATAGGCTTTCTTGATATGGTCATTATCATCATGTTGGACGGGGTCGATGCCTTCTACGGTTGATCCCGTGGCCTCTATTGTTTAGGGGTCTCTAATGACGCCCTCTCTTTCATCACTGCCCGACCTCGACCATGTTAATTGCTATGCTTTTTTTGCTTTGCCCTTGATTTGTTGGGTGCATGTGTAGTCCTGGGTGATGTGATAGCATTCTCGGGACGTGCGTTGTTCTCCACGTATGATGAACACTCCCCATGGGGTGGGAAATTTGATAACCTGGTACAAGTTGGAGGGGATGGCCTTCATGGCGTGTATCCAAGGTCGACTTATTATGGCCTTATACGAAATGCGGTTTCCAGAGTGACGCCGTCGGCCAGGACGGGGAGTGTGATTTCTCCATATGTTCGTTCAACTACATTGTTAAAACCGGTTAGGATGATGCAGCGTAGAACTATCTTATCCTCGAGTTTCATCTGTGCAAGTACTCGAGGGTGGATAGTGCACGCACCGCTCCCATCGTCCACCATAATGCACCTTACATCTGTATGTAATATTCGTAAAGTGATAACAAGAGCATCATAGTAAGGGAAATCCAAACCGTGGGTATATGACTTATCGAAGATGATACTTTCTTCGAGTTCGTCGTACCATTCATGAGTGATCGACCGTTTGAGTTTGTGGGTTGTGGTGAACTTTATGATATTGATCGATGCGTCATCGCCACCTCCGATGATCATTTGAATGGTGCGAGTTGGTGAAAGTGGTTTTGGTGGCCCCTGGTGTTGTTCACGTCCCCAGGCAAAGTTGGCCCTTCCTCGGTCGCTCAGTAACTCTTTCAAGTGTCCTTGGTGAAGCATGTTCACGACCTCCTGCCTAAGAGCGATGTAGTCCTCGGTTTTATGACCTCGTTTCTGGTGGAATTCGCAAAGGGCGTTTGACTTCCTGGTGCTTGGGTCAGACCTCATCTTTTATGGCCACTTCACTTTTGGGCCGAGCTTCTCCAATGCGTAGACTATTTCTGAAGGTGAGACACAAAAATTGTGAGCAGATAGTAAAAGGGGCATACCTCTCTCGCTCCGGTGAGTCCCTGTCCTTGGCCTAGATGGACCGTCTTCGAGACGGGGGTGGCATGATGGCGCCCCTGATATATGGCTGATGCCTTTCTCGGTTGGGTCGTGGAACTGCTAGATCCTTTCTAGCATCCTTTCTTCGGTCTTTCCTGGATTCGGCTTGTACTGAGGTCAACCGTTGGGTCGGTCCATTTAGGTCGTCTTCGTCAGCACGGACTTCGGCGCAATAGACATTGTGTATTTCATCCCAAGTGGTTGGGGGATGTTTCATAATCCGACTCAGCAACTTTCTGGTCGCTCCCGAACCGTTTCTATTCAGCCATTTTGGAAAGCTGCTACAGCCATGCCTTTTGATACATTTGGTAAGGTCATCCTTACACGATTGTATCGAGCTAGGAAGTCCCTCAGTCCTTCTCCAGATGATTGTTTTATGGCAAATATATCATTCACTCTTGCCTCCGCCTTTTTAGCTTCGGCATGGGCCATTACGAATTTGTCGGCCATTTCTTCGAATGTTTCAATGGAGCGCGCGGGCAGATGTGAATACCAATTTAATGCGCCCGCGGTGAGGGTTACGCCAAACTTTTTCAATAGGATGGAGGATAATTGTTCCTTGGCAAGATCATTGCCCTTTACCGCAGTGACATAGTGAGTCACATGATCTTCAGGGTCGCTCATACCGTCGTATATTTTTAGGTACGACGGCATTTTGAAGGTCTTGGGTATGGCATGCGGGGTGGCTTCATCACTGTAGGGTTGTTCAACGAACCATCCAGCATCTCTTTTGGTAAGAGTTTTGGGGCGCCCGGTATTTTGTCTATCATTTCTTGATTCTCTTTCATTTGATCTCGAAGCATTTTGTTTTTGTTTTCCATCTCTTCCATCTTCCTCAAAGTGGAAGGGTGTCATCATACATTACTAACATTGTGAGTGATAACCGTTATTGAGGAAGATGTCCATGTTGTTCGGTCGTTACTGGTGCAACGCAAGTCCTTGCATTTTCTCTTATCGCTTTTTGGGTGGGCTTGTCGAGGATGCTGGTCAACGTGTTTTTCAGCCAAGCTTCAAGTAGTTTCTTCACTACCGGTGGCGCCTCTTTCGTTGTGGACGTGGAAGCCCCTTTACCGTGGGACGTTGTGATACTACCATGAGGAAGGGGTGAGCCACTTCTCCTGGGAGAGGCATTTGGCGTTACATCTTCACCCTCCGTTTCAGAAACCTCGTTGATGGTGTTTAAGAGGTTGGTGGTGAGGTCGACCACTGCCTTCATCCTTTCTTCTCCGTTACCTGCCATGTTAGATCTGCGTGTGCAAGAGAGTAGGGGTTTTGCATTTTTATTTTTGTGCTAGTTATAGATCTAGAAGAAACTAAAATTATTACTAGGAAAACACCACAGACGGCGCCAAATTGTTCGACCAAAAAATAAAAATCTATGATTTAACTAATTAATTTTTTGTAATGAGGGGTTAAACCTAGTTAATGATTATAACTTCAGACTTGTAATCGGTTTATATGAATAATGTAGAGGAGTGTTGAAAGAAGGTTAAATACAATGTGCATTTAGTGTTTCAAGATCAATAATGAAAGGGGAATATCAAGCAATAAATAACAATAAATGACATTAAAGTAAATAAAGAGAATGATTCAACCAATATTGAATGAGGTGGATGATTCCTCCTTCTGACAATGATGAATGATAGACAAAGACTAGAATATTGGGACCTTTCTCGAATCTGATGGAAAAAGTGTGGAATAATTGACAAATCAAATCTCTTTAGAAAGGTAATATTTGTATTCATCTGGAGAGAAAGTCTGCTTTTTTAAGAGTGTTCTTATCAGAGAATATTACATGCCTTTCACCTTATCTCTCTTTCTATTTATAAGGGACATACCCCCAATTAATCCTAAAAGTACAAGTACAGAGAATATTCAATGAAATATTCTCTTAAAGATCCCATCACTAAACTAGTCTTTACTGTCCCTTTTGATACTTGACCTCGGCCATGGTTGACTGCTCGGCCGTGAGTTCCACTGGTTACTAGTCGACCTCGGCCAAATCACTTTTTGCAATGCCATTTCGTGTGGAATATCCTTAGGCAGATTTTGAGCCATACAATGATACACTCATTAATCTCGGAACATGACACTAAAGCCTTTTCTGAATTGGGCAAATTGAATAAATAAAACCACCACTGCTTACTTGCTTATGCTCTCTGCTTGTATCCAACAAGCAAACGACATTCTTTCTGCATTTTTCGTTCATTTTAATTGCCAATTTGCATGTCTGGACCCCCTGAAATAGTTTTACCTAATGTGATTTGCCATTTTTTTTGTTGTCATAAATCAACGGTTTCTTCAATTCTTCTACTCTCAATAAACAAATAAAAAGACAACGAAAAAAGGGGGAAATTGCAACCACTGAAAGGACTCTCTCAACCTAGTTCCTAGACTTCTTCTGTTATTTCTAGCTAGGTCCTAGACTACATTTATTGTTGCTTGAAGGAATTGTCCTAACCTTGTGCAAAAAGGATTAAGTTAAATCCATTGAGCAGTGTACAATTTTTTTCCATTAAGACCAAATTGAGTTGTTTTATTTGCGATGACGTCTTAGTTACAATTTTATCAGACTAAGTTTAATTCTTATCATAGAGATTTACTTGTTATTATAAGTTATTTGATTTTTGAAATATTTTTTAGGCGAATTAATCTAAATAGCCAGCCACTCAACGGTATAAACTTAAAATAGCTTATAGATGTCATACATACATACATACATATACCTATATATATACATATTCCTTTTACACCGTCGATACATAAAACTTAACCAGAAGTCCCCGGGGAAGCTACTCAAATAAGTTGGACTTCAGTGAAGTAACCTTAAACTCCTACTAATATTGTCCTTGGTTAAAGTCAGTTGGCTTTGACAAAAATTGAGTTTCTTTACGTCTTATAACGTGTGCTAGGGGTCCTCACATTGAACTGTATGGATAGTTTTGCCGGTGTTTACAGTACTTACAATCAAAAGCAGAGGCGGTGTCAGGATTTGATCCTTATAGGTTCGGGATTGTAATCGCTTTAAATTCTAAATTAATAAAAAATTGTACATATTCAAGTGATTTAATACATGATTTGAACAAAAACTACTAAATTCGATCGTACCCGCATCCCGCACTCTTCCTTCGCCCATGCAACCAAATGGACATTAAGGTTTGATTTTCCAGTACATTTGATTGCTACATAAGCCTAAATGCTTCTGTTGGACAAGTGTATGTTGGGGCCAAAGTAGCTACCATTATAATAGAGAGGACCCCTTATTGAAGGGGATGTCTTCACTCCAACCGACTAGACCTTAAGGGGCCAACATCAAAAGTTGTTGGCTTTTGATTGAGATGAGAGGACCCAACTCAATAGTCTCACAATATCTTCCCAAATTTCAAAGGATTGAGATGTATCAGAATGCATACCCTATTTCGCTTCTGTCACTAGCGGAGCCAGAATTTGAAATTGTATAATTTCCTTTTTATACCCGATAGATGTTCACTAACATTGTATAATTTCTTTTATAACAATAGTATACGATTCAATTTGCACGAAACTCAACTATTTACTAAAATACATGCATGCTACCTTTCATTATTTCATTGATCTCTACGTCACACCTAATTAAGATGGTCTTCTGGCGCAACATAACTATAACTATTTATAACAAGTAAAAATATAATGTTAGGGTAAAAATCAATTTGACTTTCAGTTCACATATATGTGTAAATTTTCAAATAGATAGGGAACCGTGTGTGTGTGTGGGGGGGGGGGTGATGTGGACAATTACCAGAAAGGCCTAATAATTTGGGAGCCCCCACCAATTCCCTGTGCATGTGAGCATTTGCTCCTATCACAAATCACTAGTAGATTTTATATAGGATCAATTTGTAGTTTTCACACTATATTCATGTTACTTATGGGGTGCACAATTTCCTCAAAATTAATGTTTGGCAGACGCAACAAAAATAAAACTTATATCGTCAGCATTATATATACCATATATACTTTAACCTAATTATATATTACATGTTACATATAATATGTCGTGGTATATATAATATAGCTCTCTGCCAGATAATTATGATGTAATAACTGCCTATACTTTTCTTTTCAAGACAAATATATGTTATTAATATTTGCAACAATTAATTACTGATTATGGATAATATTCGAACAGTCCAAAACAAAGACTATTTCTAATAAGCTTTCATTTATTAGAAATAGAAATTATATGATCTAACAGATCCAGTCGGAGGAAACCTCAGCATCATTAGATTTCTCTTCTCTTGATAAAATTAGCATCAGAGTTGGATAAGATCTTTCCGGCAGGCAGTGGTGACTCAGATGATGAGATGAGATAAATCTTCGCTCTTCTATACAAAGATCCTAGATGGAAAAGGAAAAGGACAAAACAAAAGCCTAAATGGAAAAGGAAAAGGACAAAACAAAAGCCTAGATGGAAAAGGATTAGCCAAACACATGCATCTATATAAAGTGTGTCCCTGTCTAGAATTATTATAACTAGCTATCAATGGATACTCGCACTGCTCTTAGAAAAAAATCTTCAATACCTAAAGAGATGATTTTTGAGATATTTTCTTGGCTTCCCGTCAAGTCTTTGATACGTTTTAAGTGTGTTTCTAAGTTTTGTAATTCCCTAATCTCATATCCATATTTTACAGAAATACATCAAAGTCACTCTTCTATTTATCGTCATGATCATGAAACCTGCACCAATTTCCTTGCACTTTCCAATATCAGTCAAGACAAATTTTACACCATAGAGCTTGGACAAACCCCCAAAGCCTCAGTTTTTAATGTTAAGAAATTGGATCATAAATACTATTTTTCTGCGTATGCTAAAGGTTTATTATGTTTATGGGATCCATTCAATTTCATTCAGCCGCCTATTATTTTAAATCCCAGTACAAGAGAAACAAGATTTCTTCCTTGCCTGAGTAGTGTTGCTGATCAAGAAGATGTAAATTTTGGTAATAAATATTGTTGTACATTGGGTTTCGACACAGATAAAAAAAAACATAAAATCTTGATGACACTACTTTATGGTGATCCAAATAAGCCGTCAAGAAATTGGATTTTCACTTTAGGAACGCCAGGTGATCAATCATGGAGAGAGCTCAAAAGCAGCATACCTAATTATAATATTAGACAAGGAGTTCTAGGAGGAGGAGTTGACATTGATGGAGTTGTCTATTTCTTTAACAATAACTATAATAGTGATTATGAGAATTGCATTTTGGCGTTTAATGTTAGAACTGAAGAATTCAGATTTATCTCATCATTGTGGGATGATCATCTACATTGGATAGAATGCTTTAACTACAAGCTGGTAGAATTTGAGGGTAAATTAGCAGCCATTTATCCATCAAGATGGGAGAGAGGAAGGCAAGGTGTTTGGATTTTACGTAGGGAAGAATGGGTGTATGAAGAATTAAAACCAGAAGAAGAGGAATGTTGTATTAATGGGGAAAATCTCGTATTAGTTAACCCCACGCTCAAGCCAAATTTGATTTTTTTATATGATTTGAAGGAAAAGTGGTGGAAAGCAATTGATATCTTGGGGCTTACAGAAAATCATAGGGTTATTGCTATCTATAGTTATAATAAGGAGAGCCTTTACTCCTTATAAGGACAAATTTAATGTTACGTTTCATCTTTAATTTGCCTCTTGGCTTGGGCATCTAGAAATTTGATTTGCAATTAATTCTACTCTATAATCCTAGTATAATCAGTTTTGAACCTTTTCTTGGACGAATTTCAGAGTGAATATGATGGGTACAAGACAGTGGAGTATTTGTAAAAGTATTATCATTGTGCTTTATCGATTTCATACCTCTTTCTCCCCTTGTTTTTTCTCTTTTTGCCAATCTTTAAAAAATTCATCTTTTTATATTTGCATTAAAAAATTAATAGCAAAGTTATACACCCTATTTATTATAAATCAAAATAATTTTAAAGTATTATTTTCTATAGCTACCTTTTATATTCAATAGCAAAATAAATTTTTATGGTATATACTATCATTGAGGCATGAAATACGCTATTATGTTTTTCTTATCTCTTAGACAACTGGACATACCTATTTTTAAGGTGATTGTCGTTACTGTATTCATGAATACATTGCGCGAATACATGTGAATACATCTGGATTACCCCTGATTTTATGCGTTTTTTGCCGGTGTATTCATGAATACATTGCGCGAATACATGTGAATACATCTGGATTACCCCTGATTTTATGCGTTTTTTGCTGGTGTATTCATGAATACAATAATGCAAATACATGTGAAAACATGCGCGTACAGCTCAAACCCGAGACTTTTGGTTAAGAAAACAAGCAATCCAATCGATGCACCACATCTTTGATGGTGATTTGGCTGTAGTTGGTTCTTCGAGTCTCCAGTACACTATTATGCTTTAATCAATGAGGTTGCGTTTCAGTTTGAAAAAATTAATGAGGTTGGACACGTTTGGTCCCTTGAACTTTCTTCCGATAATATGATCAAAGGAAATTATCATTGTAGTTATGATCTAACAAGTTATATTTGACACGCATTATTCGTTGAATTAATTTAGCGATTGACATTTAACTATTTCTAATAAGTTTTCAAGACTCCATAATTTCACATTTGACTTATTGAAGACTTGATGTCTTGCACCTATTCAATAGGGTAGGATGTACCTCCTCCTACTAATACACATGCAATAGTATATATTATGTCACCTCCATAGAATATTATTGTCTAGCCAATAGTCATAGGCATCTGTACATAAGCTATATAATTACTTTATATTTTGTCTTAGCGAATTCCTACTGCCAGTAATAAGTGAGTAAAACAGTAAAATATAACCGGCAGTTGGTGTGAAACAATAGTTGCAAGAGTCACATTAACCTGAATCGAATACAGGATTTTAAATGGGTTCTAAATAAAAAAGTTTTTGCTTATATATTTTGGATACGTTATTTATATATGTCAAGTAAATTTCTTAATACAAATACTAAGTTAGATCAAAATTACTAGATTCTGCCGAACCTATATATATAACTACTATTGTGGCTCCGCGCCCCTGAACATCAATAAGTTAGGTTTAAGTTATATGAATTATATATACATTTAATTTAGTATAATATAAGATCGGCAAATAAGTTACCAAGTTATATAGATAACCGGTGGAATAGCCAACACCATAATCATATCTATATATATATTTAACATTATATATTGTATTGTCAGTGCATAGTATATAAATCCAAAGAAGTGTAACAAAATGTGAAACCAAACTGTAACAATGTCTGCACTATTTTTGCAAATAATATGTTTTTCAAAGTCCTTTACCTTAATTTACGGGTCTTGTGTCCTTTTCCATTTGGTTTCAACCACAGTGTAGAGCTACTATGGAGTGTACAAAAGACACAGAATATGTGACGTTCCAACCATATTTGTTATTTCCATGGATGGCGACTTTCGTCCTCTCCCTTACTGTTCCTTATTAGTCCAAAAACTTCCTTGTCCTTTGTCTGCTTCATTTGTTAAGATCGTCCATCTCAAAAAACTATGCAATCTCCAATCTTCAACAGTTTGCACTTTGCATATCAAGTTGCATAAGAATGAGCAAACTTAAAGAGCAGTAAATATACTGTCAAAGCCATTAGTTTACTGTTTTAATCATCTTTCCAACAGGTCCCAAGGGTTGGCTGAGTAGTTTTCCATATGGGTGACTTGGGATCGATTCCCCTCACCAGCAACCTCCTCATTCAGTGCTCGTTTCATATGGCATGCTTAGTGCGATTTACATCTTTTGCGTGGTTTGCAAGCTATTGTACAATAATCAGGTTATCTAATGCACATCCAAATAATAGCGATTGTGAGTTTCCATGAGAGTTTACCCAAAACAAAGCTATCTTTCCAACATGAAATCGTACCGAACATTTCTCTTTTCTTTATATCTATTTATTTATTTTTAAAATATACAAAAAAGTTTGATCCTAGAGACAAAGTATAGGTTTGACGGAAATACTATATAGCAAGTGTTTGACCGAAAAAATTTCGAATCTTTTTGCTAAACTAAATAAAATGTCAAGAAAAAGGATAAATTCTAGCCGATGATAATTAACTCTAGATTAAGAAATGATGAGTAAGAAAAGCTAGATAAGATCAAGTTTGAGAACTATTTAAGATTTCCATAAAGGTCTACGATATGTAATGAAATAACAATCTTGACAGTAGTGTTTCATAAATAAAAGTAATAGAAGAAGGAGAAGGTTCACCAATCGTGACCACCGGATACAATAGCAAGGTTCTAAGCCTTCTTTACATGATAGGTTTTCAAGAAAGGAAATCGGTTGCAAGTAGAGTAGCATGTGACCTTCGAAAGCCC
>ML272404.1:0-80616 GCA_005239495.1 Nicotiana undulata | reverse complement strand
CCCCCCCCCCCCCCCTTCATTCTCTCATCTGGTATTTATATAAGGTATTCTCCTTTACCCAACGGTCATTACTCAGGGTACCTACGTCTTTTAACCGTGCTATAGGTTGACCTTCTGAAATGTCGTAACGTCCACTTCGTCGTACAAGCATTCTGAGTGTATGACCTCGGCCGTGGACGAGGTGCTCGTCGCCATAACGCCTTGTGAATAAGACTTCGTCTCAATCGATACTTTGACGTTCCTCTTCATGCAGATCCCGATTTGGTCAGATTTCTACCCATACAGTTAGTCCCTCCGCCTATTGGGGTCGTCTTTTGGCGAGCTCGATGGGCGGACTTTGTCGATTCGAAAGTTTTGAGAAATTTGAGCACTTTGGGCGATGGGCGAGTACCTCATGGCGAGATAGCGATGTGACGTTTTGAGAGCTACATCAGACTGTTACGTCAGTTCGGAATTCCATTAAATTCCTCATGCGTCATTATGGCGCACGTTCTCTATGTGTTGCGTCATTACCCGTGCCCCTGCCGTTATTTTCAAAAATAAGCGGCGTTTGGTTTTTCCTGCCAAGAATATTTATATCCCTATAAATAGGGAAAAAGTTCCCCATTTGAGTGTTGTGTCTCCCAATCGTTCAAAAGAAAGTCTTAAGGCATTTCTTGTTCTCCTCTAGTTTCTCGCATTTCTTTTTCTGCTAATAGTTCTCGTGGCTGCTACCTTCTTTTCCTTCCCATTCCCGATCTGTGCAACCAATCAAAGAGATGGCTAGTGCATCTTCCAACCCTGATAGAGTAGCTGGTGCCCCTATACCGGAAAATGATATGCCCCCACTCGATGAGGGAGTAGTTATGGCGGAAGATGAAAGGTTTCCGACGGTGGATGAAGTAGTCCCTCGCCCAGGGAAGGCAAGGACTGATCTCAAGAGCCCTCCTGAGGATGAGTTTGAACCTGTCATTTCTACAATGGATGTCGCGACGCTCACGACGTTTAAAGACAAACGGAGAATCCCTGATCATATTGAACTTGTTCCAGCGGGTCGTGACATAGTGCATATACACCGCCCGGGATACTGTGCATTTTACGCGTATCCATTTGTCATCGGATACACGCTTCCCCTTCCCTCCTTGGCGGTGGACTTCTACCGCTACTATGAGGTGTGTCCGGCTCAACTCTCTCCGTACATATACAAGCTCTTCCCCATGCTCATCAAGTACGCGGAGCTGGCCGATTAGGGGATTTCTCTCCAGCACCTGCTTCACCTCTTTGTCCCCCATTTTCATAGGGGCACGATGATACGCCTTCATCACCGAGGAACCTAGGGCTTGGTGGTGAAGATGGATGACAAGACCAATCGCCGCTTCTGGGAGAACTTCTTCTATGTCCAAACAGAGCACGTGGTATCAAAACCCGCTGGGTTTCCTAAGACGTGGAATTTCGCCGTAGTTCTTTCTTTACTTTTATCTCTTTTTTTAAAATGGTTGTTGGTTGTTTTCCTCTAGTGATCTCGTCGAATATTTTTTGTTTTTTCAGCCGAGAGAGTACCTCCTCCGCTAGTTACCGATATCCGCGGGTGGGTGAGATAGATTCTTCCCCATACGATGGGGATTCGCGAATGGACACCCTTCCATGAGAGGTTTGGGCGCAAACCTTCCGCTAGTGAGTCGGCTCGTCTCGCCCTCAGTCACTTTGTTCTTCGCTCTGTATTTTTCTTTACCTTATATCTTCATTTGGTCAAATTATTCTCAATGGCAGGTCGGGGGAGCGAGGAGGGCGAGGGCTCCCGTTCTTGATTTCCGCCAGCAGGCTTCCTCTGCCAGACCCGTACTAGTGGCGGTTGCAGACGAGGGCGTCCAGACTCTGGTTATTCCGCAGATCGCGTCTGTGTCTAAGCCCAATCGTTCGTAGGCTGCTCTCTGTTCGGATACTCCGGTTCCCACAGTTCGTTCGGCGAACAAAACTTCTCATGATGATGGCGAGGAGGCCCCATCAAAAAGACGGAGGATAATGTCGGAGGAGGCGTCCTTGATTGAAATGACCTCGAGGGGTGACCCTATTTTGGCGGTGTATGAAGCCGCTAGTGATGTCTGCCTGGGTGTGGAGGCGATGCCCGTTTTGGGCGTGGAGGAGGTTGTCGTGGCGGGAGGACTAAGTTCGGGGGCCGCTGCGATTGTTCCGAGCGGTCCATCGACATCTCGGCAGGCCCGCGCCCCCTCTTCGGCTAATAAGAGGTTGAAGGGCGTAGTGGTAGATGATTACGAATCTGATTTGGATATTGATCCTTAGGACATGAGGATGTTCGAGGAAGGTTTTATCAGGGTCGATGTGAGGGCGCAAGGTCTCTGTGCTCGAGATTCCATTAGACTTTGATCTGTTGGAGGATATGGTGGACTTAGTGCCCCAATTCGACCTTATGTGCTCCGCTGTCGAAAGCAGGTCTCTTCGGGGGGCCAGTGACGTCGGTTTGTCAAGTGGTGTGGCTGGGATGTCTTTGAGGGTGAGTTTCTTTTTGCTATTTTCTTTATTTTGTGCCTTTTGCTTTTGGTGACTCTTCCTTTTTCCCTCATCAAGCTTATATTCTGCAGACCGAGAGTGCCCGTCAGGATGAGACACGGGCCGATGTCTTTCAGAAAATGGCTGCGAATTATTTCCGGTATTGCGACAAATTCCGTGAGATGCATGCGCATCTTAGGACGGGCGACAATACTCAATCCCTTAGGGAAGAGTTGGAGGGGAAGGATGAGGATCTGGTGCGGTCTATCCGCAGATGCAGCGAGCTCGAGGGGCTTCTTAGGGTCAAAGACGAGGAGCTCGAGTTGGGCAAAAGGGTTGCGCCGGAGTGCGAGGATCTTCAGGCGAAGGTGGTGTCTTTGCGAGCTGAGCTTGAACAAAAAGCCACTAGAGTCGCCAACCTAAGTGCAACGTGGTCGGAGAAGGTGGCAGAGTTATAAGGGAAGGTGACTGAGTTAGAGAGGGGCGAGGGAGCTTGATAGTTTATATGAGTCCACCAATTGTAAAGAGACCTGGTCTTTTACCAGTTCCCTCAGAGTTATCTATAGAGACAGTATGTAAATGAGGCACGGGATTTTTACGTGGAAAAATTCCAACTCAAGGGGACAAAAACCATGACCTACACTGGTAGGATTTCAACTTCACTAACTTGTAACTTCAACTATTACAAGCCATTTTGTAATGACTCAATTACAAAGACTTCAAACACACTAACTTGTAATACACTTATTACAAGCCACTTTGTTACTCACTAGTGACAAAGACTTTAACCTATGACTAACTCAAGTAACAACAGAAACTTAGACAGTTTATGATTTTGGGTTTCCTAAAACAAAGCTTCTAAGAAATCAAGATAAGAGTTACAATAAAGAACAAAACACAATATTACAACTCAGCTAAGGAGACACATGAACTCGTATTGGAACTGGTCCGTAGTGAAGTTGTCTTCTTGTTCTTGACACACTTGAGACTTCAATGCAAGAACAGATCTTCAATGCTTGAGAGGATGTTAGTAAATGCTCAAGTGAATATGTTGTTTGTCTTGCACCATACTATTATACTTCAAAGACATCCCAAGAATGATGTTTATTCCTAGGTTGTACACACCCCTTCCAATGGGAAGTGACTGTTGCACTGTTGCTGCACTGTAGCGTGCACAGATGCAGGCAGTCACTTTCTGCAACTGCTTTCGAGCTGTAGAGTTGACTTGTGAAACATCAAGAGATCAGGTCCCTAAACTGTTTCTTGTGAATCCAGAAGTACACTGCCCAGATTACTTTGAGTCCGTTGCTGAGTGATTATACCAGACATGTATCAGGTCCTTTATCTGGTTCTATACATAAAGTTTGTTAGATCATCAAAACATAAGACTAAGAAACCTTAAGCCCATCAGAGCCCGAGTGACGGCTTTGGCGAGGGCAGCAGCGCTAGAAGACATTATTCGCGTCCTCAGGTCTGTGCGGGAGGCTGAGAGGGAGACGGTTTCACTGAGGGGGGTGCGGATTGAGGAATGGATAGGCGTGCTTGAGCGAGATGTTTCGAACCTGGATGATCAAGTTGTGGCCCTTGAGGCCGAACAGGCGCGATTGTTGGCTCAGGCACCTCAAGTACCTTCCCTTGTTGCCGTCCCCCACCATTTGTATGAGATGTGGGTCCATGCTGAGGCCTAGCTGGATATATACAAGCGCTTGTTGGCGGCGGGGAGCATTTTCCAGTCCATTTTTGAAGATGATCGTGTTAAAGCACGCGAGGCTCGTCTTGCCTACGGTTGTGATCCTGAGAGACCGGAGGCCGGTGAGGACATTGAGATTGAGGATGGGCTTTCTGATGAAGACAGTGTTGGATGGGATGATGATGGAGATGAAGCCGTTGGACCGAGTGGGGAGAAGGGAGAATGCGACGATTGTGTCGAGTGAACCCTTTATAGCTTTTCTGTACTTAGTTTTTTTTTGTTCTTTTCTTTGTTGTTGCTTTTTCTTTTCGTTTCTCGGGGGCCCGTTTTGGCCTTTTGTATGACGTTGTTGCGTATGTACATTTTCTGAATAAGATTGTATTTTGTCTTTGGTTGTATATCCCTGGCTTTCTTCTCTTTTTTCCCGAAAAAGATCTTTGGATTTTCTCGTGATGAGTCCCTGACCTTCAATTGAGAATTCGGGTGAGGTCGAATATTTTCTTGTTGGTTCGAGCGAGATCAAACTTTATTATGTTAATTCGAGCGAGGTTGGGCCATAATTTGTTAACTCGAATGAAGCCAAACTTGGTTTGTTGATTCGAACGAGGTCAAACTTGGTTGTTAATTCGAACGAAGTCGAACTTGGTTTGTTGATTCGAACGAGGTCGAACTTGGTTTGTTAATTCGAACGAAGTCGGACTTGATTTGTTAAATCGAACGAAGTCAAACTTGACTTGTTAATTCGCACGAAGTCGAACTTGATTTGTTAATTTGAACGAGGTCGAATTTTGTCTTTGCTTGGCGATGGCCGGGGGTTGCATGAGTGTGAATTTGAACGAGGTCGAATTGTGACCCGTAATGAGTTCGAGCGAGGTCAAACTCTGCTGGTTGATTCGAATGAGGTCGAATTTTTACTTTCACTTGGCGATGGCCGGGGGCCGCATGGGTGTGAATTCGAACGAGGTCGAATTGTGACCCGTGATGAGTTCAAGCGAAGTTGAACTTTACTTCCACTTGGCGATGGCCGGGGGCCGCACGGGTGTGAATTCGAACGAGGTTGAATGGTGACCCGTAATGAGTTCGAGCGAGGTCGAACTTTACTTTCACTTGGAGATGTTCGGGGGCCGCACGATGTGAATTCGAACGAGGTCGAATTCCGACCCATGATGAGTTCGAGCGAGGTCGAAATTTACTTCCACTTGGCGATGGCCAGGGTTCGCACGGGTGTGAATTCGAACGAGGTCGAATTGTGACCCATGATGAGTTTGAGCGAGGTCGAACTTTAATTTCAACTGGCGATGGCCGGGGGCCGCACGGGTGTGAATTCGAACGAGGTCGAATTGTGACCCGTGATGAGTTAGAGCGAGGTCAAACTTTACTTCTACTTGGCGATGGTCGGGGGTCGCACGGGTGTGAATTCGAACGAGGTCGAAGTTTTACTTTCACTTGGCGATGTGCAGGTTCAGTGGAGTGGTGTAAGAATTTCACTCTCCAGAGCCTTGCTTTCATTGGAGAATATCACGTGTTGCTGCATTGTTTATGCATGCGTCGGGGTGAGTCCCAGTCTATCCAGTCCTTCATTGCTCGGCCTGGAGAGACCGTTGACAGGACAGGCGATGAACTCATTGCTTAGGCTTCAGGTCACCCTGGGACTCCACTATTTCGAACGAAGTTCGGATGTGATTCATCGTATTTAGTTGGCTGAATTGGCATAACGTCGCCTTGGTGAGCATATGGGAAAAGATTTCCTACTCATGTTCTGCCTGTGTTGGAGAGATTGTACGTTTCCTGGGCTGACTGCCCAGTCCCAGGCTATGGAGATTGTTTCTTAATGACACCGGCTTGTTCTGAAATGTTTGTCTGTTATCCGTAGTATGGTATAGTACAGGAAATTTTCCCGATTTGCCGTTTTCCGAGGGAGGAACTTAGAGCTTGTACGTTGGCTAGCCTTCTTTCGCGTACTTAGGAGGACTTCCCTGTTCTCTGATTCACTTTTTTTTAAAGGAATAGCAGGTTAGAAGTATATGGAATCTTTTGTTACCTTGGTCGATTGGTTAGTTGATAAATGAGGGGGATTGACCACGTTTCCCTCGCCGGCTGCGCTCTTTAGACCTGGAAAGTCCCATCTCTTGGCAATTAACTAGGGGTCACGCCGCAGGGCGACTTGCCTTGTTCTATACTCTGGTACTGGTTTTAGGCCTGATGTCGGCTTCGCGCTCAGCCTCGTCATTGGTTGAGTTTGGGCATCTCGTGGTTGGACGACTCACTCCACCCGCTAGAATCTCGAGTTCAAGTCCCATTTTGTCTCAGTCCCAAGCGCACAAAGATAACAGAAATGTGAGTCATACCACAAACACACAGACGAGGAGTATTTTAGCACTAAATTACACAAAAAACATCGTCTCACATAGTAGGAGAAGACGGTATGCATAGGGTGTAGAAGGTGTCGGGTGCTAACATGGTAATGGAATAACAAACGCGCTTGGTATGCAATAGTCGTAGTCCCACTATGATGGCTTATGCTCACAATGCATCAGAGCTACTGCTATGGCGTATCACAGTTCTCGTGTATAAATCAGGCATAACTCCGATTTCGTGTACTCGATTATATAGAAGAGCTTGATATTTCAATTGATATGGACTTGATTATATAGAAAGCTTCTTATTCTTCTTCTTTTTTCTAGTTAATTTTTCCAAATATAGTTTTTCTTTTTCAATTTCGGATGGGTAGCCTATTTCTGGATCAAAATGGAGTGCGCAATTACATCATGAACAGAAGAATAAAGGTTTGGTACCGCCCAAGACTTTGTATCAAAGACGAACATAAATTGACATTTTCATAATAGAGTTGTCTTATGAGTTGACATATCATAATTAACACTATGCCGATTTATGTACGATGATTAGTTTGACCAACTCCTCTTTGAAAACACATAGCGTCTAGCTAATTATGCATAATCTAAGATACTATTTGCACCGATAGAAACTTCCTGACTATATATATTTATCTTAAATACTTCCTATAATATTTAAGCCAATTAAAAATTTAACGTCGTTCTACGTTATAACACCATACAGATAGAATCAGTTTTGAGTGTTTTTGACTTATACTAAAATATAAGCCAAGGAATAATCAAATCAGTGTTTTCTTTTGACATTCTTAATATATTGCAAAGTTGCAACTAGTCTATTTCGAAGGAACATAACCATCCTAATTTTGACTTAAAAAGGCATGCTCCATTTCTTAATTATTCAAACAGCAGACACTTATTTCTATTTTTAAATAGGCAATTTTTTTGGCATTCGTCTCCCGCAACAGCTGGAAGTACCTAATCTCTTAAACTAAAAATAATCGGCAGATATATAATATGTTTATAATTCATATATATATATATATATATATATATATATAATTCGTATAAACATAAACATTGAATCTGTCTGGTTATTTGTGTAACAATCCCTAATCAAAATCTGGATTCATGCATTCTAAGACCTCCTCTTCTTTGTCTGGACATATGTATAGCAATTATACATTGATACAAGCAGTATATATGTTTGATGGCGAAATATTCTGTGTTGATTGATATTTTAAATTACGGCAATTGAATTCAACCATCAATGATTTTAAAGTAGTCAGCTCGATAATTAATGTTGAGAATGGAAGCTATTTCTCGACTATATGTAAAGACTTAATTAAAGTCTTAATAATATTGCATTGAAACAAGTGATAAGTTACTTGAAACAACTAGATGATATGTAGTTGACATGATGACACTATATTAAAGGTAGTAAAAGGAAAAGGCTATAAATGATTCGAATATAAGAAGAAGGCTATAAACCAATTGCACAAAGATAACAAAATATATTTAATATTGTATGGGTCAAAATCCAACTGAGGAAATTCGATATGAAGAGGTGATCAAGTGTGAGAAATGTAGCTCATCACGGGCGACTAGGTCGAAGTCGATCAGGGGTTGACAAGATTGAGTCGTTGAGAAGTCCATTAGGGCCGAGGTCGAGCAGTAGGAAGTGAAGTAACGGCGAATATAATTTTTGGGAGTATTCCATATAAATAGTAGAAAGATAAGGCAAAAGGTATGTAATATTCTGGTTGATAAGAACTCTTATGAAAAGTTGACTCTAGAGAGAAAATACAAAAGATAACCTTTCCATAAGGAGTCTATTTGCTGTTTATCCCATCTTTTCTCACATCAGATCCGCGAAAATCTCATATATTCCCATATTCATTAGTTTTACATCGTTGTCAGAGAGAAGAATCATCTACCTCATTCAATATTTGGATGAATCATTCTCTCTATTTACATTTATTGTCATTTAATATAGTTATTGTTTATCATTGTTCTTTCACTCATTCATAACAACATCATTTAATACTATTTGTATTAAATTGGTTTAATGTCATTCTGCCTTTTTTAATACAAGTACTTGTTAGATCTAGGACTTATTATATTTAACTAGAATTTATCCATCACTTTCTATTTAATTAGTTTAACAAAAGTTTCATACTTTTTAGTCAAACAAATATATTAGTCACAACTAATTTAGTTTACTTTTGATAAGTGAAATATGACATCTAAATTAAAATGCATGAAATATTTTATACGTGCTCTTTATACTCCTGGATCCTTTGATATTAAGGCATGTCCAATAGTGGTTAACTGTTTACTGGTCACAATACAAGTCAATTAGCAAAGCAATCCTTGAATAGACCCTACCTTACATCTGTCCAAACTCGTCCAAATTTTAGTGTAAACAATATGTTGACAGTGTTTCGGGAACTCATTTTATGCTCATCGCTTCCTTTATGTAGGGTCATCTCATGTTTTAAAATTTAACTTGTGTTTTATAGCCTTAAAAACCTCATTCTCCTCGACTTGTGTGCGCAGTCCGAACATGATTTTCGGAAAGCTTTTATGTTGAAAATTAAGGAAATAACAATTTATGGCCGAAAAAGTTTATTTAAGTTGACTTCGGTCAACGCTTTGAGTAAACGGACCCGAACCTTTATTTTGACAGTTCCGATGGATCCATAATAAAATATGGAACCTGCGCATATGTCCGGAATCGAATTCCGAGGTCCCTAACTCGAGAAATGAATTTTTGATTAAAATTGAAAGACTAAAATTATAAAGGTTTTAAGAAATTGGTTAATGGTTGATTTTGTTCGTATCGGTTTCGTATTTTGGTTCCGGAGCTAGGTACAGGTCCGTTATGATATTTACACCTTATCTACGAAATTTGGTAAAAAAACGGAACTGATTTGACGTGATTCGGATGTCTGGTTGATAAAATAGAAATTTCAAAGTGTTCTTGAGAATTTCATATATTTTGGTGCTAAATTTGTAGTTCTATGTGTTATTTTGGTGATTTAACCGCACGAGCGTTCGTATGATATTTTTAGACTTGTGTGCATGTTTGCTCTGGGGTCTCGAGGGCTCGTGTGAGTTTCGGATAGGCTACAGAGTGGAAAAGACTTAGAAAGAATCATTGGTTTGTGTTCAAGTCTGCAGATCTCACATTTGCGATGATGTTTCGCATTTGCGAGCAAGGGGCTGGGCTGGGTAGACTCGCAATTGCGAGAATAGGACCGCATCTACGGAAGGTACCCGCTCGCGTTTGCGACAAATAGTTCGCATTTGAGATAAATGCAGAAATGCAAAGGTTTCGCATTTGAGATAATTCTCTCGCATTTGGGAGCTTCGCAAATGCGACATCTGCAGATGATGGGTGATGGGTCTCTACTTAGACGAGATTTTTCTCATTTTTCAACATTTCAAAACACTAGAAACCCTTTAGGCGATTTTTCAAAGGTAACTTCTTCCCCAAATCATGGGAAAGTGGTTCTTAACTCATTTCTTTCAATCTTTCACTTCATTTTACAAGATTTCAACCTAGAATTTAAGGTTTTCATGGTTGAATTGGGGATTTTTGGGTAGAAACTAGTTAATTCGAAATTTGGGGAATTAGACCTCAAATTGGGGTCGGATTCCAAAATCAATCATATATCCTGGCTCGGGGGTGAATGGGTAATCGAGTTTTGGTCCGAATTTTGGGTTTTGTCCAAGCGAGCCCCAGGTCAATTTTTGACTTTTTGGGGGGGAAATGTTGGGAAAACTTGTAATTTGTATTGAAATTGATTCTTTAGTGATAATTGATGTTATCAAGTTAATTATGACTAGATACGAGTGGTTCAGAGATTGAAACTAGAGGAAATGCGGTAATTGAGCAGTGGGTAGCCTGTGGATCAAGGTAAATATTGTGTCTAACCTTGACTTGAGAGTTTAGGGATCTTTGAATTGTTTGTTATGTGATAATCATGTGAGCGGCGTATACGTGAGGTGACGAGTACCTATGCGCTGCCAATTTGCATGTTTTACCTGTTTTTTCACGGTTTCCCTTATGTTGTTCCCCTTCTTACCTTCTTGTCACCTGTCTACCTGTAATTCAGTGCTTAATTAATACCTGTTGGATATTTGTTCCCTCGTAGGATTATTGCTTCCCCTTTCATTGGTTTAAATTGTTCTTATTGGCAATTTCTGTGATATCCTGTTTTGGTCTCGCTGAGTAGTAGTAGACTTATCGAGTTTTATTTTTTGTTTATATGGCTCCCTCTTGCTTTGCTCTAAATTTCAAGTGTTGGTAAGGCCTTGTGTGAATTTTATGAAATTTCAGTACACTATGTGGAAATTATTATGATATGGTGGGATCGGGTTGCACGCTGCAACAGAAGGAATAAGGGAGGATTTATAAGGAGGAATATGGGTGAATATGATTATTCGGCGGGATCCGGTTGCACGCCGCTACATGAGAAATAAGGGTGGATTGAACGGAGTAATAAGGGTGAAGTATTATGTTGATATAATTATTCGGTGGGATCGGATTGCACGCCACAACATATACATATATTATTTACTTTTATTAAAATTATTACGGAGGAATAAGGGTGGATTGGTAGGATCGTATATATATATATATATATATATATATACTTTTAATGCAAATGTTACGAAGGAATAAGGGAGGATTGGTGAGATCGGGATGCACGCCGCATCAATATACGTGTTCATTAGTTCTTCGTTGACTGTGTAAGTTATTCGATGGTTTTATATTTTGCTTAAGGATTGATTATAGCTGGATATGGATAAAACACTGAAATTACGTATTTATTTATTCTTGAAATTTACTACTTAAATTATTGTTCTCCCTTTCTGCCTTATTAATTATAGTCCGTTGTGTGTGTGTGTGTATATATATATATATTGGGTGTTCCGTCGTAGCCTCGTCACACTTTCGTCGAGGTTAGGCTCGGCACTTACCAGTACATGGGGTCGGTTATACTGATACTGCACTCTGCACTTCTTGTGCAGCTTGTGGCTGACTGAGAGACTTGGCTCAGGTTCACAGTTGGTGACCCAAGGTAATCCTGCTAACGTCCGCAGGCCCTGGCATCCACTTCTATATCCCTTTATTACTGTTTTTCTTACATTACAAAAATAGATGTAAATTCCTTTCAGACTCATGTTTGTAGAAAATCATAGTGTGTTCGTAAAATTGTGACACCAGGTTTCTGGGGAGGAGTAGAATGTAACTGGCTTCGATGTTTTTTTCTAATACAATTATTCCGCTTTATTTTGTCTAATTACTGTTAATTACTTAAAATGGACTTAAGTGGCTAAATAATGTCTAACGTTGGCTTTCCTGGCAAGTGTAATGTTAGGCACCATCACGATCCCGACAGTGGGGATTTCGGGTCATGAAAAGTTGTTATCAGAGCACTAGGTTTCTTAGGTCTCACAATTCACGGACAAACTTAGTATAGTCTGGGGGATCAGTACAGAGACGTCTGTACTTATCTCCCAGAAGCTATGAAGTCTAGGAACAAATTTAAATTTTATTCAACTATGTCGTGTGATTTTGTTACTTCGATACTGATTGAACTATCATATTCTTATTCTCTCGCCGACGGCGAGGACACGTACCGCTTCTTCTGCTGATCAACAGCCAGAGCCTCCAGCAGCAACTCCTACGAGGGGCAGAGGTCGAGGCCGAGGCCGTGCAAGAGACCGAGGCAGGGGCAGGGCTCAACCTAGAGCGCGAGCAGCAGCCCCAATTGTGGAGCCTCAGGTAGAGTTCGATGAGGAGGTTCCATCTCAGACTATTCCAGCCGGACCAGCTTAGGTCCCCGAGGGGTTTATTTCCACCCCAGTGCTCCAGGATGCTTTGGTCTGATTAGTAGACTTTATGGAGAGTGTGGCCCAGACTGACACATTCCCCATGGCACCAGCTGTATCTCAGGCTGGAAGAGAAGCCCAGACTCCTGCTACTCACACTCCGGAGCAGATGGCTCCCTAGTTCCAGACCCCAGCAACTCATCCAGTCGGGGTAGTTCAGCCGGTTTCTGCGGCACATCCCGGTGATGGGACATCTATGTATTCCGAGGCCTTGTGGAGATTGGATAGGTTTACAAAGCTCTTTCCCGTTCATTTCAGTGGTGCTACTTCAGAGGACCCCCAAGAGTATCTTGTAGTTTTCATGACGTTCTTCGAAATATGGGTATATTGGAGACCAATGGGGTCGACTTCGCTGCTTTTCAGATGACTGGTTCCGCCAAGAAATATTGGAGAGATTTTTTATTGACCAGACTAGCTGGGTCACCTGTTCTTACTTGGGACCAGTTCTCACATCTCTTCTTAGAGAAGTTTGTGCCTATCACCTTGAGAGAGGAGTGCCGCCATCAGTTCGAGCATCTCGAGCAGGGCAGTATGACTATTACTTAGTATGAGACTCATTTTGTGGATTTGGCTCGTCATGCTATTCTTTTGCTTCCCACAGAGAGATAGAGCGGGTGAGGAGGTTTATTGAGGGTCTTGCTCAACCTATTAGATTGTAGATGGCTAAGGAGACTGGGAGCAATATTTCTTTATAGGATGTGGCCAAGTGGCCAGGCGAGTCGAGATGGTTCTTGGGCAGGGAGGTCAAGGGTCAGATAAGAGACCTCGTCATTCCGGTGGGTTCAGCGGCGCCTCATCTGGAGGTAGGGGTACTTTTGGTAGAGGCCACCCCCCTAGGCGACTCCATTCAGCGCTTCAATCATCCCACGGTGCCCCAGGTGGTCATGGTTCTTATGTACCTCCTTCTGGGTAGCCATCCTATAGTGCACCACCAGCTTCTATCAGAGCACCTCCTCTTTAGAGTTATTATCGTGGTCAGCCGGCTCGTCAGGGTCAGTCTCAGTTTCCACAGCCTCAGTATCAGGATGGATGTTTCGAGTGCGGTGATTATGGGCATATTCGGAGGAACTGCCCGAGATTATTGGGTGTTTCGCCACAGCATCAGGGTTCTCGTGCCATGGTTCCGACACCAGTTGTTGCACCGCTTGCTTAGCCAGCCAGAGGCAGAGGTCAGACAGCCAGAGGTAGGGGCTAGATTATTAGAGGCGGAGGTCAGGTCGTTAGAGGTGGAAGTCTGCCAGCTAGAGGCAGTCCTAGGGATATGATTCAGAGTGGTGGGCCCCAGCCCCGATGTTATGCTTTTCCATCCAGACTTGAGGTTGAGTCATCTGATGATGTTATTACAGGTACTGTTTCAGTTTGCAGTAGATATGCTTCAGTTCTATTTGATCCAGGGTCTACTTACTCCTATGTGTCATCTTATTTTTCTTCATATTTGGTTGTGCCCCGCGATTCTTTGAGTGCCCTTGTATATGTGTCCACACCTGTGGGAGATGCCATTGTTGTAGATCGTGTTTATCGTTCGTGTGTGTTCACTATTGGGAGTCTTGAGACCGGTGTAGACCTTCTACTCCTCGATATGGTTGATTTCGATGTTATATTGGATATGGATTCGTTGTCACCTTAGCACGCTATCTTGGACTGTCATGCCAAGACAATGACCTTAGCCTTGCCGGGGTTGCCTCGATTAGAGTGGAGAGGTATTTCTAGCCATTCTACCAGCAGGGTTATTTCTTATATGAAGGCTCAACGTATGGTCGAGAAGGGGTGTTTGGCTTATTTGGCTTATGTTCGTGATTCTAGTGCGGAGGTTACTTCTATGGATTCTGTGCCTGTCGTTCGTGAGTTTCTAGAGGTATTTCCTGCAGACCTGCCGGGGATGCCACCTGACATGGATATTGACTTTTACATTGATTTGGTTGCGGGCACTCAGCCCACTTCTATTCCACCATACCAGATGGCCCCACCATAGTTGAAAGAGTAGAAGGAACAATTACAGGATTTGCTCGATAAGGGCTTCATTAGACCTAGTGTCTCGCCCTGGGGTGCACCGGTTTTGTTTGTTAATAAGAAGGATGGGTCTTTGAAGATGTGTATAGATTATCGACAGTTGAATAAAGTCACCATCAAGAACAAGTATTCGTTGCCGAGGATTGATGATTTGTTTGATCAGTTTTATGGTGCCAAAGTGTTTTCGAAGATTGATTTGAGATGGGCTACCATCAGTTGAGTATTAGGGCATCCGATGTCCCCAAGACAGCTTTTCGGACGCGGTATGGGCACTATGAGTTTCTGATGATGTCTTGTGGGTTGACCAATGCCCCAGCAGTATTTATTGATTTGATGAGCCGAGTGTTCAAGCCTTATTTGGATACCTTCGTGATCGTGTTTATTGATGACATCTTGATATACTCTCGCAACCGAGAGGAGCATGAGCAGCACCTCAGGATAGTGCTCCAGACTTTGAGGGACAGTCAGTTGTATGCTAAATTTTCAAAGTGCGAGTTTTGGTTGGATTCAGTCGCTTTCTTGGGCCATGTTGTATCAGCAGAGGGTATTCATGTAGATTCTAAGAAGATTGAGGCAATCAAGAAATGTCGTAGACCCACTTTAGCCACGGATATCAGGAGCTTCTTGGATTTGGCGGGCTATTACCGTCATTTTGTGGAGGGGTTCTCATCTATAGCAGCCCCGTTGACCAGGTTGACCCATAAGGGTGCCCCGTTCAGGTGGTCGGACGAGTGTGAGGCGAGCTTTCAGAAGCTCAAGACAGCTTTGACTACAACACCGGTGTTGGTATTACCATCAGGTTCAGGATCTTACACGGTATATTGTGATGCCTCCCGTGTTAGGCTTAGAGCAGTATTGATGCAGGAGGGCATGGTGATTGCATATGTGTCTAGGCAGTTGAAGTTTCATGAGAAGAATTACCATGTACATGACTTAGAGTTGGCAGCCATTGTTCACGCGCTGACGATTTGGAGGCACTATCTTAATGGCGTGTCGTGTGAGGTTTTCACGGATCATCGTAGCCTTCAGTATTTTTTCAAGCAAAAGGATCACAATTTAAGGTAGAGGAGATGGTTGGAGCTATTAAAGGACTATGACATCACCATATTGTATCATCCGGGAAAAGCCAATATGGTGGGCGACGCATTGAGTAGGAAGGCAGTGAGTATGGGCAGCCTTGCGTTCATTCTAGTCAGTGAGAGGCCGTTAGCTTCAGATGTTCAGACTTTGGCCAACCAGTTTGTGAGGTTGGACATTTCAGAGCCCAGTCGTGTTCTAGCTTGCACAGTCGCTCGGTCTTCCTTGTTTGAGCGTATCAGAGATCGACAGTATGACAACCCTTATTTATTGGTCCTCAGGGACACGGTTCGACATGGTGGTGCCAATCAGGTTACGGTTGGAGATGATAGAGATTTGAGGATGCAGGGTCGCGTGTGTGTGCCTAATGTTGATGGGCTTCGTGAGTTGATCCTTGAGAAGGCTCACATTTTCTCGGATTCTATTCACCTGGGTGCCGCCAAGATGTACCAGGACCTGCCGCAACATTATTGTAGAAGGAGGATGAAAAGGATATAGCCGCTTATGTAGCTCGGTGCCTGAATTGTCAGCAGGTGAAGTATGAGCACCGAGACCTGGTGGTTTGCTTTAGCAGATCCAAATTCCTGAGTAGAAGTGGGAGTGTATCACTAATGACTTTGTTGTTGGACTCCCACGGACTCAGATGAAGTTCGATGTCATTTGGGTCATTATGGACAGGGTGACTAAGTCAGCACACTTCATTCCTGTGTTAGTTACTTATTCTTCGGAGCGGTTGGCAGAAATTTATATTCAGGAGGCTGTTCGCCTTCACGGTGTGCCCGTGTCTATCATTTCTGATCGAGATACGCAGTTTACCTCGCACTTTTGGAGGGCAGTATAACGTGAGTTGGGTACGCAGGTTGAGTTGAGCTCATCAATTCATCCTCATACGGACGGGCAGTCCGAGCATACTATTCAGATCTTAGAGGATATGCTCTGCACTTGTGTTATAGACTTTGGAGGATCGTGGGATCAGTTTTTCCCCTTGCGGAGTTCGCCTACAACAACAGCTACCAGTCGAGCATTCAGATGGCTCCCTATGAGGCATTATACGGTAGACGGTGCAGGTCGCCAGTTGGATGGTTTGAGCCGGGAGAGGCTCTATTATTGGGTATATCTAGTGCAGGAGGCCTTGGACAAGGTCAAGATTATACAAGATCGACTTCGCACAGCTCAGTCCAGGCAAAAGAGTTATGCTGATCGTAGAGTTCGCGATGTGGCATTCATGGTCGGGGAGAGGGTGTTGCTTCGGGTGTAACCTATGAAGGGTGTCATGAGAAGAAGGGCAAGTTGAGCCCTAGATATATCAGACCTTTTGAGATTCTCGATAGAGTGAGAGATGTGGCTTATAGACTTGCGTTGCCTCTGGGGTTATCAGCATTTCATCAAGTATTCCATGTGACATGCTCCAGAAGTATCATGGTGACCCGTACCACGTGTTAGACTTCAGCTCTGTCCAGTTGGACAATGATTTGTCATAAAAGGAGAAGTCGGTAGCCATTATAGACTGGCAGGTTCATCCATTGAGGTCAAAGAGCTATCCTTCAGTTCGAGTGTAGTGGAGAGGTCAGCCTATTGAGGCAGCTACTTGGGATTCCGAGTTGGACATGCAGAGTAAATATCCGCAGTTATTCACCAGTTAAGGTAGTTTTCTATGTCCGTTCGAGGACAAACGGTTGTTTTAGAGGGGGAGATTGTGATGACCCAAAGGGTCATCTTATGTTTTAGAATTAAACTCTACGCTTTATAGCCTTAGAAACCTCATTTTTACCCTCCTCGACTTGCGTGCGCAGTCCGGGCGTGATTTCTAGACAGCTTTTATGTTGAAAATTAAGGAAATAACAATTTATGGCCTAAAAAGTTAATTTTAGTTGATTTCGATCAACGTTTTGAGTAAACGGATCCGGACTCGTATTTTGACGGTCCCGGTGGTTCCGTAATAAAATATGGGACATGGGCGTATGCCCAGAATCGAATTCCGAGGTCCCTAGCTCAAGAAATGAATTTTTGATTAAATTTGAAAGACTGAAATTATAAAGGTTTTAAGAAATTGGTTAATGGTTAATTTTATTGGTATCGGGTCCGTATTTTGGTTCCGTAGCCCGGTACAGGTCCGCTATGATATTTATACCTTATTTGTGAATTTGGTGAAAAACAGAGCTAATTTGACGTGATTCGGATGTCCGGTTGATAAAATAGAAATTTCAAAGTGTTCTTGAGAATTTCATATGTTTTGGTGCTAAATTCGTAGTTCTAGGTGTTATTTTGGTGATTTGATCGCACGAACAAGTTCGTATGATATTTTTAGACTTGTGTGCATGTTTGGTTTGGAGTCTTGAGGGCTCGGGTGAGTTTCGGATAGGCTATAGAGTGGAAAGGAATTAGAAAAAATTGCTGGTGTGTGTTTAGGTCTGCAGACCTCGCATTTGCGATGATGTTTCGCATTTGCGAGCAAGGGGCTGGGCTGGGTAGGCTCGCAATTGAGAGAATAGGACCGCATTGCGGAAGGTACCCGTTCGCATTTGCGCAAAAATAGTTCGCATTTGCGATAGCTGCAGAAATGCGAAGGTTTCACATTTGCGATGCATATGCGAGCTTCACAATTGCGAAGCTCTGGTGGCAAATGCGACATCTGCAGCTGATGGGTCTCTACTTAGACGAGATTTTTCTCATTTTTCAACATTTCAAAACACTAGAAACCCTTTAGGCGATTTTTCAAAGGCAACTTCTTCCCCAAATCATAGGTAAGTTATTCTTAACTCATTTCTTTTAATCTTTTACTTCATTTTGAAAGATTTCAACCTAGAATTTAAGGTTTTCATGGTGGAATTGGGGGTTTTTGGGTAGAAATTAGGTATTTCAAAATTTGGGGAATTAGACCTCAAATTGGGGTCGGATTTTAAAATCAATCATATATCCGGGCTTGGGGGTGAATGGGTAATCGGATTTTGGTCCGAATTTTGGGTTTTGACCAAGCGGGGCGGGGGTTGATTTTTGACTTTTTGGGGGAAATGTTGGAAAAACTTGTAATTTGTATTGAAATTGATTCTTTAGCGATAATTGATGTTATCAAGTTGCTTATGACTAGATGTGAGTGGTTCAGAGGTGGAAACTAGAGGAAAGGCGGTAATTGAGCAGTGAGTAGCCTGTGGATCGAGGTAAGTGTTGTGTCTAACCTTGACTTGAGGGTTTAGGAATCTTTGAATTGTTTTTTATGTGATAATCATGTGAGCGGCCTATACGTTAGGTGACGAGTACTTATGCGTCGCCAATTTACCTGTTTTACCTGTTTTCTCCCGTTTTCCCTTATATTGTTTCCCTTCTTGCCTTACTTGTCACATGTCTAACTGTAATTATGTGCTTAATTGTTACCTGTTGGATATTTGTTCCCCCGCAGGATTATTGCTTCCCCTTTCATTGGTTTAAACTGTTCTTATTGGAAATTTCTGTGATATCCTGGTTTGGTCTCGCTGAGTAGTAGTAGACTTCATTTATTTGTAAGGGGGATCATTTTACTGATTAAAACATATACCCTGCTCTATTTCTTTTCTGCTCATTGTTATTTGCTATTGTTTTTCATTATTCTTATTTATCGAACCTCGAGACCATCACGAATCAAGGTCATTGCTGATACACTGGTTTGATTTACTCTATTTTTCAATTTATTCATTTAATTCACCGCTTATCGATTGGTATTAAATTAGATCACGCATCCTTATAACCACCATACAAATTTAAATGTTTCGAATTTCGAGGTAAACAGTTTGGCGCCCACCGTGGACTAAGGATAATAGTGATTGTTCAGTACTGATTATGGTAAGACACCATATTTTACGCTTGTTCTTGTCAAGAATATTTGTTTTCATGTTGAAACATGTCAAACTCAAAAAATGCATCCACACACAGTGACAACTGACCTCGGACTTCACGGGTAAAATGAGAAGGTTATTGCTCCAGGAATCGAGGTGACACATGCTGATATCGGAGGAGCATCGCCCGTCAACCTGGTCGACGTTAGTTCGCACGTTGCTCTGAATGCAGACTTAGGTGCAGATCCTGAGGGGAGTGTACGTAGAGAAGGACGAACTGACCGTCGAGGTACACAGGGCAGAGGAGACGAATAAGTTAGTCTCCAAATGATATTCGAAATGCTTCAGGCTCAACAAACCGCCATTGCTCAATTACAAAGTCAACACAGAGCTCCAAATAGGGTCGAAGAGGAGACTACTCGCGGTACCGAGCCAGTACCGGAAAGATCGGGTGATAACACATAGGCGACTGATCCTGTTGTAATGAAGATGCTCGAGGAGCTCACCAAGAGAATTGAATCGGGAGAGAAAAAAATTGAAGCCAATGACAAAAATGTGGAGACTTACAACTCCCAAGTTGACCAGATACCAAGGGCACCACCGATCTTGGAAGGAATGGATTCGAAGAAGTTTGTGAAAAAATTGTTCCCTCTGAGTGCGGGTCCGATGCCCATTCCAATGAAGTTCTGTATGCCTGACATACCCAAATATAATGGGACCACTGACCCCAGTGAGAATGTTACCTCTTACACATGCGCCATTAAGGGCAATGATTTGGGGGATGACGAAATCGAGTCTGTGTTGCTGAAAAAATTCGGAGAGACCCTGTCGAAGGGAGCAATGATTTGGTATCACAACCTGCCATCTAATTCCATCGATTCATTCTCCATGTTGGCGGATTCTTTCGTAAAAGCACGCGTCGGGGCCATAAAGGTCGCAACAAGGAAATCAGACCTCTTCAAGGTGATACAGAGGGATAATGAGATGCTAAGGGAGTTCGTGTCTCGGTTCCAAATGGAACGCATAGAGTTGTCGCCGGTCACAGATGATTGGGTTGTCATCACGATTGTTGAAATAAAATTTGATCGATACCGAGTTGTAACCTGGGCAGATGTTCACAATCGATATCAATCGAAGATTAGGGTCGAAGACGACCAATTAGAAGCTACTTCTAGTTCAGTACATCCAAATCGGTCGGCAGGTAAAAATCAGAGGGACATCGATAGAGAGACAAGGTCAAATAAAGATCGGTACTAGCCATATATTGTAGCTCGAAGGAATAATGGTCTGGGATGCAACTCTACCCGGAATGATGGAATGGGCGATCGAGGACAGAATTCTCGGGGACTTATGAGTAAAACTGGCGTCGACAAGTATATAGATCCCACAGAGGCACCTAGGCTATCATAGTACAATTTTAGCGTCGATACGTCAGGCATTGTATTAGCTATCATAAGGATCAAAGACACTAGGTGGCCCAGACCTATACAGACTGATCCTTCTCAAAGGAACTCTAATTTAATGTGTAAGTATCATGGCAAACACGGTCATAGGATCGAAGATTGCAAGCAATTGAGGGAGGAGGTAGCCCGCCTATTCAACTAGGGTCACCTTCGAGAGATCCTCAGCGATCAAACTAAGAATCACTTTAGGGAAAGGGACAACAACAGAAAGAATGAACAAGAAGAACCTCAACATGTCATTCATATGATAGTCGGAGGGGTCGACGTTCCACAAGGACCCATATTCAAACGCACTAAGGTGTCAATCAGTAGAGAGAAATGGACTCGAGACTATGTGCCTGAAGGCACTTTATCGTTCAATGATGAAGAAGCGGAAGGCGTTTCTCAGCCACACAACGAAGCTCTATAATTTATATCTCTTTAAATAAAGTTCAAGTTAAGCGTGTATTAGTGGATCCAGGTAGCTCAGCAAACATCATCAGATCGAGGGTCGTGGAGCAGCTCGAACTGCAGGACTAAATTGTACCTGCATCTCGAGTCCTAAACAACTTTAATATGGCCAGTGAAAGGACTAAGGGGGATATTATCCTACCGGTGAACATGGTCGGGACCATCCAAGATACTAAGTTCCATGTCATCAAAGGCGACATGAGATATAACGCGCTACTCGGAAGGCCTTGGATCCACAACATGAGGGAAGTACCGTCAACCCTCCACCAAATGATGAAGTTCCCAACGACGGATGGTGTAAAAACGGTATACGGAGAATAGCATGTTGCAAAATAAATGTTTGCGGTCGATGAAGTAACATCGATCTCGACACTATCGACCTCAAAAAAATCGAGCACCAAAGGTAAACAGGAAACAAAATAGCAATCATCGCATCCAGCCTCGACCGAATTGGAGAAACAGGTAGTAGAAGAAGAAGAGGACGAGGAGGATTTCCTAACTCCTCGAACCTTTGTTGTTCCGGAAGAATCAGATGCTACCAAATTAACGGTCGAAGAGATGGAACATTGTTATACAAGTCGAATACCTGCCCGAGCGAAAGGTATACCTAGGAATGGGATTAACTCCCGAACTTAGGAAAAACTTATTCAATTTCTAGATAACATAGACTATTTTGCAGGTCCCATTTAGACATGACAGGGATCCCACCGGATATAACAACACATCGACTGAGCCTAGACCCCAAGTTCAGACAGGTGAAGCAAAAGAGAAGGCCCCAGTCCGAGGTAAAGCATGCCTTCATAAAGGATGAGGTAACCAAACTTATTAAAATAGGGTCCATTCGGGAGGTAAAATACCCTGAGTGGATAGTTGTAGTCCCTAAAAAGGGAACAAGCTTAGAATGTGTGTAGACTATAAGGACTTGAACAAAGCATGTCCGAAAGATTTTTTTCCATTGCCCAACATCGATCGCATGATCGATGCCACGGCCGGCTACGAGATCCATACTTTTCTCGATGCCTATTCCGGGTACAACCAAATCCAAATAGACCTGGAGGACCAAGAAAAGACTTCTTTTATCATCAAGTATGGAACATATTGTTATAATGTAATGCCCTTTCGGAAAACAAATGTAGGAGCTACTTACCAACGCCTAGTAAATAAAATGTTCGAGGAACAAATAGGTAAGTAAACGTATGTTTATATTTATGACATGCTAGTTAAGTCCCTGCGCGTAGAGGACCATTTGGCTCACTTGCAGAAAATGTTCGAGATCTTAAGGAAATACAACATGAAGCTCAACCCCGAGAAATGTGTTTTCGGGGTCGGTTCGGGAAAATTCCTTGGCTTCATGGTGTCAAACCGGGGGATCGAGATAAACCCCGATAAGATCAAGTCCATCGAAGATATCACCGTCGTGGACAGTGTAAAAGTCGTACAAAGGCTGGATGGACGGATAGTGGCCTTGGGCCAATTCATCTCGAGATCATTGGATCGAAGACACAGGTTTTTCTCTATACTGGAATGCCAACAGGCATTAGAAGAATTGAAGCGATTCTTATCGAGCTCACCTCTACTTCACACTCCGAAGGCAGATGAGAGACTTTACTTATACTTGGCAGTATCCGAAATCGCGGTAAGTGGTGTCCGAGTTCGAGAAGAGAAAGCTACACAGTTTCCTGTTTATTATGTAAGTCGAACCTTATGAGATGCAGAAACTAGGTATCCACACTTAGAGAAATTGACACTTGCACTGATAAGCGCTTCAAGAAAACTGAAACCATATTTTCAATGTCACCTTATATGTGTATTAACCATTTACCCACTCTGTATTGTTTTACACAAACCCGAACTATCGGGCCGATTGGCCAAATGGGCCGTGGAACTCAGTGGGTGCGATATCGAAGATCAACCCCGAACGGCCATCAAGTCCCAAATTATAGCGAACTTCGTGGCCGACTTCACACCAACCCTCGTACCTCAAATTGATAAGGAAATCTTAATGAAATCAGGTACATCGTCGGGGGTATGGACCCTTTTCACAGACGATGCTCGAATGTTAAGGGGTCCGGGCTAGGCATCGTTTTGAGGCCGCCCACATAAAGCACTATTACGCAGTCCATCAAAACCTCTAAATTGACTAACAACGAGGTCGAATATGAGGCCATGATTGCAGGTATGGAGCTAGCTAAAAGCTTGGGAGCAGAAGTCATTGAAGCTAAGTCCGACTCTTTACTGGTGGTGAACCAGGTGAACAAAATAATTGAAGTTCGAGAAGATAGAATGCAAAGGTACTTGGACAAATTGCAGGTAACTTTGCACCGTTTCAAGGAATGGACTCTGCAACATGTACCTCGAGAACAAAACAGTGAGGCCGATGCACTTGCAAGTTTGGTTGATCGGTCGAAGAAGATGAAATTAGCTCGGGGACTGTCGTTCAGCTCTCGAGATCTATGATCGAGGAAGGACATGCCGAAATAAATTCTACGAGCTTAACCTAGGACTGGAGAAATAAATACATCGATTACTTGAAGAATGGAAAGCTCCCATCAGACACTAAAGAATCGAGATCCCTACGAACTAAAGTTGCTCATTTCACATTAGACAAAGACGGAACATTATGCAGAACAACATTCGATGGACCATAGGAAGTGTGTTTGGGACCGGGAGACACCGATTATGTTCAACGAGAAGTTCATGAAAGCACTTGTGGGAACCATTCTAGCACCGAGTCACTAATTTGCAAAGTCATTAGGGCAGGATACTACTGGGATAGCATGGAAAAAGACTCTAAGGAGTTTGTTCGAAGATGTGATAAATGTCAAAGGTTTGCAACGATGATCCACCAGCCCGGAGAGCAACTTCACTTGTTCCTATCCCCGTGGCTATTCATGAAATGGGGATGGACATCGTCGACCCGCTGCCATCAGCCCCAGGTAAAGCTAAGTTCATTTTGTTTATGACTGACTATTTCTCTAAATGGTTTGAAGCACAGGATTTCGAGAAAGTCAAAGAGAAAGAAGTGATAGATTTCATATGAGATCACATTGTATGACGATTTGGAATACCAGCAGAAATAGTATGCGACAATGGTAAACAGTTTATCGGCACCAAAGTAACAAAATTCCTCGAAGACCATAAAATAAAAAGGATATTGTCGACATCGTATCACCATAGTGGGAACGGACATGCTAAGTCGGCGAACAAGACCATCATCCAAAACCTGAAGAAAAGGTTGAACGAAGCTAAGGGGAAATGGAGAGAAATTCTGCCCGAAGTTCTTTAGGCGTATCGCACAACATTAGAGTCCAACACAGGGGCAACTTCATTCTCCTTAGTATATGGCTCTGAAGCCTTGATTCGAGTCGAGGTCGGAGAGCCCAGTTCCAGGTTTTGACATACAACAGAGGAATCGAACCACGAGGCTATGAATACCAGTCTCGAATTGTTAGATGAAAAACGAGAAGCTGCACTTGTTCGAATTTCCGCACAAAAGCAATGAATTTAAAGGTACTACAATAGGAGAACCAACCTTCGCCACTTCAGAGTCAGGGACTTAGTCTTAAAAAAGTCACAATCAACACTCAAGATCCTAATGAAGGGAAACTCGGCCCTAATTGGGAAGGACCCTACCAAATCCTCGATATAGTCGGGAAAGGATCTTATAAACTCGGAACGATGGACGACAAACCACTGCCAAACAAATGGAACATATCATTTCTCAAGCGATACTATTGTTAAGGTATGCCTTTCTCTTTTCTTTCATTTATATATTCGGAACAAACTCATTGCAGAAGTTCGACAAAAGTCATCGAGACCTCAGGTTTTAAAGTACACGTTGCACTCATTTTTCCTTAGATCGGTTTTTACCCCAATTGGATTTTTCCGGCAAGGTTTATAACGAGGAAACAATTATGTTCTACCTGAGGACAACTCAACAGTATCCAAGGCTTCTTTGCAATCAACCTCGAATACTGGGGGGCATCACCTTCGGATATCATTTACCTCGTGTCAAAGGGCCTCGATAGGGAATACTTTGTAATGGTCCAAAAGGTCGAATGAACTGTGTCCATATAGATTAGTCGAGTCCCGATGGAAAAACATGTACGCATGTATGAATTATTCAAAGAAGCATTCTTTCTTTATCAAACACCTCGTGTCTCGGAGATAATTCTCTACTAGGTAAATCTCATACTTATGATTTTGATCTACTGTGCAAATCCCATACTTATGATGTTGTGAAAAATGGCTAGAGAGCCAAGTGCAAACATACTTCGAACACTCGGGGACTGCATACTCGAGTTATCTAAATTCAAAGTCACAAGACCTCAACGAGGCACCCCCCGATATATAGGCCAAGGCCACCATTCTCGGGGACTAACATTTCGAATAAGTTCGAAATGTTATCGGTAAATAAATCCAAGAGGCATACCCGAAGGCTATGGCCATATTAAAGGCTACGGCCGAAATAACGCGGTTCAGAGACGTCCGAATTTCGCAACAAACAACATGCCTTCGAATCCTTTGAAAAATCGGTTAAAAGGCTACCCTCGGCAAACAATTAAGGGCTTTGTTAAAATCAATCCTCGAAAAAAATAAAAGGCTTCAATAATATCAGCCTTTGAAAAACCTTAAGAGGTAGCAGACTATCTTAACACAAACGTGCTAAGGAACAAAAAGCGTAAGGTTTTCAATCATCGGACCCTCAAAAAACCCAATGGGTGAAAATAAATGCTAAGGCATAAAGAACTTTTTACTAAGTCTTTTAAGTCGAAAAGGGAAAATAATAGCCATTTTTCAGAAGCCATGTCGATCCAGTCTAAAGAGCCTAAGGGCCAATACATTTATAGTTCGAGACGTTGTTCTCACTCAATTCGAACCTAAGGGTTCCACTATTCCGAGCTCGAATAAAGTCGACTAGAATATAGCTCGAAGATTCATCATAAAACCTTAAGGGGTATGCTACTGTAAGTTCAAAACTTACACATTACTTGATTAAAAACCTAAGAGTTTGTTTTATTCTAAGTTTAAAACTTACTTGAACTTAGTTATAAAAACAGTGTAGTTATGGCATCAATAAAGCCATCCGAAATTTCGAACATATTATTGAGCTCCGAGATTCGCTTTTAAAACCTAAAGGTTTGATTTAAGTTCGAGCAATTTTCGACGAGAAAAGACTACAACAATAAAATTTTCACAAGGCAAAAACAAATTAGAATCTATCGCAAATCGGAGACAAACTGGAAAGAGAAAGAACTTTTTATTTATAAAAGGTATTTACAAAGACCACGCGGGGTCTTACACAAAAAACAAAGAAAAGACACAGAAGAAGAAAAATCCTAAGAGCCTAGTCCACTTTGGGAACCGCATCTTACGGGAGCCGCTTCTTTCGGGGCTCCATCCTCATCTCCTCTGATCTCGTATCCACTAGCAGAGTCTTCATCATTGGAGAGTAAAGCTGCGACATCGTCCTCCAGAGCTTTTGCACTCTCGATACCGGCGGAGAGGTCGAAGCCACGAGCATGCACTTTCTCGAGAGTCTATCTCCGGGATTGTCGCCTAGCATGATCGACAACACACAACAATTTGACTTCAGCAGCAACAGAGATCTCCTTTGCCCGAATTTTGGCGTCCTCGGCGTCAGCTCGAAAAGAGGCCACAAGCGCCTCCGCCTCAGATTTAGTCTTTACAAGCTCAGCGGCCAACTTAGCTTCGAGTTCCTCAATCTTCTAGGCCCGGGCCAAGCTTTCCTCCTTCATACCTTGAAGTTGGCGCTCAACCGAAGCCAATTGGACTTGAATCGTGTCCTTCTCCGAGGTGATACGATCCATGTTCTGCCTCCACCCCAGAGTCTCGGCCTCCTCTCGAAGTTGCTCTACCAGCTCGCCCTTCTGCTGGGCCTGCAAATTCAAAAGAATAATTGCCAAAATCAAGTTAATACATAACAAACTCCCAAGAATTTACATTACCCGTTCGATGAGCTCTGTCTGTTCTCGATGAGCTCTTGTGAGTTCGGCTCGGAGGTTCCTGATCTCCTCTTCCCTTTGAACATAGAGGTGTTTGAGGTCGTCTCTTTCCTCCACAAACGTTTTGAGTTCGGCCTCACATCGGATCATCCCAGCTCGGGATTTGGAAGACGTCTCTCGATGGAGCGCCATGGCTTATACACAAAAAGGTAAATCAGACTTGGAAGAATGAGAATAAAAAGCAATCATAACTACGGGGGCTAAGGCTTACTTGTTTTAAAAGTCGCTGAGCCTCGTCAAAGATGAGAGACGCATCCAGGTCGGGAACATCGTCGACTCCTGCGAAACATTCCCGAAATATATCATTCCCTTCGTGGGCCAGCCCCGTATCGGGGGTATCCATGGCCCAAGCTTCTTGAAATTGCCCTTCGGAGAACGTAGGGCCAGGCGACGAATCGTCAATATTAACTGTCCCAAGTGAGTCACTTGGGACATTATCATCTCTTTGAAGGGCCTCAGAGCTAGACCCGTCGGTTGTTCATCACGGCGGGGGGCATTCTCACCACCCGATTGCTCGGGGACTTTGCTCGGATCCTCTTCCAAGATGTTTTCCGTCCCCTCTTTCGAGCTACTGGCAAGCAGCTAGCATCCTCACCTTCTTCATCTTCCTCTCGTAGTTGTTGGACTACATCGACAGGACGAGCGGAAGGATCAACCTTTGACTTCCGGGCCTTGCTTTTCTTTGGCTTGGGGGTATCGGGAGGAGAAGCTCTTCTCCTCTTCTTCTCTTTGGTCGGCTTCGGAACCTCCTCTTCCCCAAGCGGAGGTGGACTCATGAAAACGTTGTCTCCGAGACCTATATGAAAAGAAACCGAGTTAGAAAGGAGTATTCTACAGGGAAGCATCAACGTACAAGCAAAGGAACTCATGGTTTTTAGCCTCTCACCGACCCTTGGCCAAATCGTGCCAACAACGCTCGACATATGAGGAGGTGGAGGCCAGTTGTCGAACCCAGCATGCGAGGTGCGGAATCGCACCAGGGAACCAAGAGGTAGATGCACCATGAAAAAAGAACTTGGGTCAGAAAGGAATAAAAGAATCAAAGCGGTAAACAACATCGATGAGATTATACTTACGTTTCATGTTCCATTCCTCGGGGAATGACATTTTCTCGGTGGGGATCAGATCGGAGGTCTTGATTCGGACAAATCGACACATCCAACCTCGGTCCTTGTCGTCGTCAATGCTCGAGAATAGAATTTTTGTGACCCTGCGTTGGAGCCTTATCAACCTCCTCGATAAATACGAGGACTGTATAACCTGATCAAATGGTCGAGGGTGAAAGACATCCCCTCGACCTTGCTCGAAAAGAATCTGAACAAAACGACGATACGCTAAAATGAGGGATATATATGGCCAAGAGTCACCCGATATTGGCAGCAAAAATCGAGTATGACCGGATCTACAGGGCCCAATGTGAAAGGGTAAGTGTAAACACTTAAAACCCCTTTCACATGGGTAGTGATGTCCTCCTCAGGGGAATAAATCACCATCTCTTTGTTGTCCCAGTTACAGTTCATTTTCACCTGTTTGAGATCGTCTTCAGATATCGAATAGATGTACCAGGACATAGGCTCACATCGACCAGGAACTGAGGAAGGTTTTTCGACTTTGAAGTCGGAAGTCAGATCGACTGGCCCAGGAATGCACTCTTCGATACGAGGCTCCACCGGCGTTTGATCGCCGACCGTCCGCGATGAGGAGGCTTTTTCTTTTTGGGGTACAGTTTTTGATGTTTTAGCCATCGCTATATGAAGTTCAAGAAAGGGGAAGGAATTGATGTTATGGTAAACGCAAACTGACAATGGGACATAAACTTGAAAAAGGTAGAGAAGCTTGTAAAGTTTGAGAAAGGGTTTTGGAAGTAAAGTTTGATTCAATAAAGGAGATGGGATTTATAAGCTTATGGCGACGGTTCAGTGGCGCTAGTGATCGACCGCTAACTGACAGGCATTAATGGTTTGGGGAACTGGATCGACTGGACGTTTCGGTCGCATCCGTCGCTTGCATCACAATGATGACGTCATGATCGAGGTATCAGAGAATCGAGGCTCAAATCGTTTCTTATCGTTTTACTCTAAGAAACGCAGTGACTATCTGTATACGGTTTAAATCGAGTATGTCTGACTTTATAGACACAAGGAATTGCATCGAGAATAAGCTCATAATGGACTAAGCTCGAGCTCGAAGACATGAAGATCGAAGTGCTCGCTGAAGATCGAGACCGAGCGCGATCAATCAAGAGTGAGGCATAGTAACGGAATGACGAGATATTAGCAACCGATCGATGATCACGGCGGGAATCACGGAGCAGATCGAATCAAGCGGCTATTGACACCAATTATGGGATTTATTTCCGTTATTAGAACTGTACCTTATTTAAGATTCATCTACTATATAAAGAGGGACCCTATTCATTTGTAAGGGGAATCATTTTACTGAATATCTATTTCTTTTAGTGCTCATTGTTATTTGCTATTGTTCTTCATTATTCTTATTTACCGAACCTCGACACCATCACGAATCGAGGTCATTGCTGATACACTGGTTTGATTTACTCTATCGCCCAATTTATTCATTTAATTCATTATTTATAGATTGATATTGAATTAGATCATGCATCCTTATAACCACCATACAAGTTTAATTGTTACTCGAATTTCGAAACAATGAAATAATTTTATTAGCTCATTCTAGTTTTTTTTTTGTGTGGTGAAAGGAACATAGCATCAAAGCAACCTCAAAGATTAAACAGTATTTTTCAGTTTTAATTTAGGTGAACATATTTAATTGAATACATAGCTTATAAAAAATAATTTAAACTTGTTTTATTTTTTATGTGACTATAAAGAAAATAGGTCCAAGGATTGTGAAAACAGTTGCCGCCACTAATCGATAAACAAAGCGGAGTTAGCGACAACGTGGCAAGTTGTGGATCGGTTGTAGCTGACACCAAGCTACCCACTACAGAAATATCGTATTGGCCGACAACTCGAAACCCTACGATTCGTAGTCGTTAATAATCAACACACTGTCCACCGTACACGTGTCCCTCTCTTCCACATAACACAAATCATCCCATTTCCACGGACCGTACGGTCACATACTCACTCAACACAAACAAAATGGACTCCACATTTTCCGTAAGTCCGAATAGTAGTTTTAACTGTGCATTAGGGACATTTATGTCTTTTCATCTTCTTCCTCTTTTTTAATCATAAAAACATTAAAATATGAGTTAACACTAGTTTGGGAAGATATGCAAAGGATATTTGTCAGATAAATCTCTCTGCTTTAAAAGAAGCTGCTATACTCAGAGTCCCAGGTTTTTAAAGTTGGCAAATGTGAAATCTCGCCGGAAATTTCACCGGAAAAACGCCTATATAAGTTGCTACATTCATTTTTGACAGTATTTTGTTTGAGAAATGCAAGATATACATCCGATCGGCGGCAGTGGAGGACGGTTTTTTGGTGGTGTAGGAGACAGGAGGCTAAGGCCTAGCCATCACCAAAACCAGCAAGTTTTAAAGTGTCCACGTTGCGATTCTCCAAACACCAAATTCTGTTACTATAATAACTACAATCTCTCTCAGCCGAGATACTTCTGCAAGAGTTGCCGGAGGTACTGGACTAAAGGCGGCGTCCTCCGTAACGTCCCCGTCGGCGGTGGCTGCCGAAAAAGCAAGCGTTCCAAGCTCAAGTCCAGTACTCCTCCTTCCAACGCTGCTGCCGAAACTGCCGACGATGCTTCGGAAGAACAAAAATCCAATTCTAATTCTAGCAGTGAAAGTTCCAGCCTTACTGCAACCACAACCGCCGCCGCCGCGGCGAATACCTGCGGTTCTGCCACCGCGGAGGTTGTGTCGGCAGCTTCTTCAAACTCAGCTTCAACTTTTCTCAACTTTCACGAATCCAACTTCTTCCTACCTAATAATACGAACCAAAGCTTTGATCATCAGCCATTAATGGACCATTCTGCCGATGGCCAGATTTTCCAGGACATTGGGAACTTTACGAACTTTATGACGTCATCTACCGATCCTTCGGCAGTAGGGTTTAACATGATGGAAATTCCGTCGTACCGGTTGCCGGAAAACCAGAACTCAAATGAGCAGTGGAATCAACCGTCGAAGATGGTGGGAACAGATCAGCCGGTTAATGACTTGAAGATGGAAGAAATGGATACAAGTTTCATGAATCAAACGGGTCGGGTCGAGTTTGGGTTACAGCAGAACAAGGTAAACAACAGTGAGATCACTCCACTGGATTGGCAAAGTGGAGGTGGTGGTGGAGATGGGGAGCATGGGCTGTATGATTTAACGGGAACCGTTGATCATTCTTACTGGAGTCAAACACAGTGGGGTGAAAACGATCACTCACTTACTTTTCTGCCTTGATCTTTGTCTCCTTTTCTAACTTTTCGAAAATATCAGACAAAAATAAACGAAGTGAAGTTGGATTATTAAGAAAAAGAAGTGGAGAACTATATATGTTTGGTATGTATATTCAATTCTCATATTTTTAAGTTTAGATTTGGCTGGAGTTAGGGTTTGAAATTTGTAATTTCAATATGGAAATGTAACTGACGTCTCCACGCTAATTACTTTTTCTTTTTGTTTAACTTCCCGGCGAGGGGTATATTTAGATATATATTAATGCAAGTGTATCTTAATTGTGAACAGAGTATAGAGAACAAGTCATCAAGTGTTAATTGTGTACTGTTCATATCCATTAATTGTCCAATTTCTTCATTTACTGCTTCATATTAAAGCGCACAATGTATAAATAAAATGTGTTATCTCTAGCACCTTAAGCTTTACTTGGAATTTAACTGCTTAGACTAATGCATAATCATATTTAATGAATATCTTGGAATTTGGAAGCTGAAGATGGAATGGGAATGTAGTTGAAGAAGGGCCACGTAGGCGTTGTAGTTGGATTTTTTAGATAAGTAGGATATTAAGGAAATGTACGGACAGCAGAGATTTTGGGGTTTGGGCGCCGGAGAGTAAATGAGCAATGGGGTTGCGGGAAAGCTATGTGGTCGGCTGGTGAAGGTTGGGGGGGACCGCCATTGGAGAAAGGGTCGAAAGTCCCTGGCTCGATTATGGTTGTAACGTGGCATGATATGTGCAAGTGGGAGTATGTGTGGTGATGTGATTGGACGTACAAGTGGGCCATCTAGGTCGGTTTGTCTTGTAGTTTGCAGTTGCAACTGGGGGAAAGACTACCAGAGGAAATAACCACTTTAGGGCTCGTTTGGTAAGGGAGATAAAAGGAATTTTAATTCCTGAATTAAATTTGAAATGAATTTATCTGGAATGAAATTGTGATGTTACTATTTCTGAAATTAATTATTCTGAAATTATAGTAATTATTTATCCTTATGAAAAACTGAAATAACTAATCCAAGAATAAATTATCCTAAAATAATTTGGTTCCAACCAAACGACCCCTTAGAGTTTGGTTGGATAGTGAATGGGGGGATAATTAATACATAAATATCTCAGAAAATTGGTTTAGTTCTCAAGTTATACAATTATGTTGTGTTTATATCACTGCAAATGAATATAAGAGAACCCTCTACACACATGACGGAATGTTTCAAAGTTCTAATCTAAAAAGGAAAATATTTCGATAAACAACCCCTTAATTTTCTTATTAAGCTTTTAATGCATATCCGAATTAATTTATAAGCATATTTGACCAAGCCTAAAAAGTGCGGGTTTTTCAAAGTCAATATTTTTGGCCAAGCGCAAAGAAAAAAAAATGCTTTTAAGTATAAGCAGAAACAATTTTGGAAAAGCACAAAAAATAACTTCTTCCCAAAAGTATTTATCTGAAATACAGTTCTGAGAAAAACACTAACGGCTGCTCAAAAATAATTTTTCAATTTAATTAATCAAACGCAAATAACTTATCACTAAAAAAACACTTACGAAAAAAAGAATATTCTCAAAATAAACTGCTTTTAGAAGTTTGGTCAAACAAGCTATGAATCATAACTTTTTAATATTTTTGGGTTACCAATTACGATTAAAGCAAGTTAATGGTGTAGTTGAGGCTAGTGGCTGATTATTTAGTGATTGATTAAGGGGCCGTTTGGTTATAGGGATTAGAGGGATTATCCTAGTACTAGATTTTGGGATTAAATTTGTTTGGTATTTTAATTTGGATATTAGGTAAAACCAAGATAAAATTCATACTAAAATTATGGGATTATCTATTTCATATAGAAGATATAATTATCTATCTTGGTTATAATCCTGATTATAATTCCAGAATTAAACTTGAAATAACCTGATTTAGAACCAAACTACCCTTGCAGGTTCAATCAAATTTTGTACAGTACTACTCCTTCCGTTCTAGTTTATGTGAACCTATTTTCTTTTTGATCCGTTCCAAAAAGAATAATTCATTTCTTAAATTTGAAAACAATTTAGCTTAAACTTTTAATTCTACCATAATGAAAAACTTTTATAAACACACAAATACTCTGAACCTATTTTGACTTATTTAGGATAACAAATTTCATAAGTTTTTATTTTTTTCTAAACTTCGTATGCAGTCAAACAGGTTTACGTAAATTGAATCGGTGAGAGTACAATTTAACGTAGTAATATTTTCTTTAGAAAAACAAAGAGGGAGAGAGTGGAAATGGAGTAGTGGCGACTGGGTAGAGAGTTGATGTGAAATGATGCAAGTGAGATGACATATGATGTGACACGCATATATATATATATATATGGTGGGGACCGGCGAAGCTATTATAAGGAGGTGGTTACTACTTACCAGGGCGGGGTCCACCTAAAAATATAGGGGGGAGGGGGATATTATGTCACATGCATGTGCATAAGTGGTCTTCAGTCATACTCATGCATTTGTTGTGTCCCTTCCCTGCCTCTCTAGTCTGTACTGTACTTCTCCATTAAGCCCCAACAAATCCTCCATTTCTTCTTTTGCTTATTAGATATTTGGAAGTTGATAAGTTCATTTAAGGCGAAATAACTTTCCGTCACTTAAATTTGCATCAGTTCGTAAACACTTGTGATGGTGTGTGTTGGTGAGTTGTTGCTGACATAAATTTAATTTAATATTTTGTATAGCCACATAATTCATTTATTCACATTTTGTTGACACATCTATGTTCAAGGTTATATAGAAATTTAATGGAGCGGGTCAATTTTATCTAATCGGTTTATAAGCTACACCTGATTGTTCATGACAAAAAATCTTAAAGTAATAAGTTAAAAGAAGAACCGATCCTACACAGTTAAGACCATTATCTTTCATTTTAATTTAGTTTGAGAAAACATCGCCACAAAAATTTAAAGATACAAATTGCCCACTCAAAACTTCCTTAATTCTCATGTAGAGCCTTCATCATATATAGTCTACTGAAGCTTTGTCCCGCAACACAGCAAAAATTTCAGGTAATTTTGTATCAGCTGAACTTCTTTTTTAGTATTTAATCAACTGTTTTCGTAGGACCCACGAAGAGGGCAAGAAAATTGCATCGATGAAGGATAAACACGTCGGGTCTGAGATGGAATTACTGGTTAAACAAATTAAGAAACTTGTGGTTTTTTATTGTAGGATATATTTAGGGAATTGAATGGATCGGGTGTGTTTGAATGGATTCCTAAGAGAGTGTATTTGTATGGAAGGGTTATTGAGATGACAAGTATTTTGGAGGGGTAAAGGGGAGGTGGGAGTTTAGTAGGGAATACGAGAGAGGTGGGAGAGGGGGGAAGAGAAGAGGAAAGGGAAATGTCTCTTTTTTCTTCTTTTTTTTCAGTCTCATTAAGATTTTATTTTGATTCTCATTTTTTTAAAATAAAAACAATACTTTTCACGCGCTTTTGCAGCGTGATTTGCACACAAGTTAGCCATGTCGACTCTATCGCTTCCACATAGACATAGTCAAATGTGTTTATTAGTATCCATTCCATCAGTTGGAGTGTTCAAATGAAAAAAATGCAAGTTCATGTATCGGTTTTAAAAGCCCTACAAGTTTAAATGGTCAAGAAGCCATTACGCCCTCTTTTAAAGATATCAACATTGTATATATTTCTACGGCAAAAGGCCAAATATAACCTTGTACTAGGAGAAAAGATTTAAATATATCATTCGTTATACTTTAGGTCCAAATATATCACTGTCGTATTACTATAGGTTTAAATATACCCTTCTTTTATTAAGTTTGTCCAAGGTGGAATCCAATTCTACGTGGTACTGATATTTGATGAGGTGAATGCCACATGGCATGCCACCTCAGTGCACATAATCCATATATAAAAGACTAAAATTTAAAATATAATATTTTTCATGGTAGTAGTAATGGTGGCAATGGTCGTGGATGGGAAGGAAATTTTAGTGGTGGAAAAAAAGAAGGGAGGGGTAAAATGGGTTAGGGGCACTGATGTAGCAAGTCATGTGGCATCCATCTTATCAAATGTCATTGTCACGTAGGATTGAATGTTCACTTTGGACAAACTTAACAAAAAAAAGGGTATATTTGAACCAATAATATATATATCGACAGGTGTACATATGAACAAAAAGTATAACGAGACGTACATTTAAACCTTTTATGATAATACAGGGCCAAATTTGGCCCTTTTCCGATATTTCTAAAACATGGAATATGATAGCTCCTAATCTAACTAAATTTTCTATTCTGTTTTTACATATGGTTGCGCGAGATTCTTTTTTCTAAGTTGGGTTGTAAATGATGCCATAATGTGCTTTGGACATTTCATACAAATTATGAAGTAATATGAAGAAGATGTTCACGGAAGAAGAGAAAAAATGAAACTTTTAAATTGATAGTTAAGGAAGTCTTCCAAGTTCCAATCACATGGAGTACTTACTTAAAAGATAAAAAAGAAAATTCCAATAGACCCTATGAGCCGATGGTCTATTGGAAACAGCCTCTCTACCTTCACTAGGTAAGGTATGTGTACTCACTACCCTCCCCTGACCCCAAATACTGGGTATGTTGTTCTTGTTGTTGTTGTAAATAATCAGCCAAAAAGAATCAGTAGAAATCACTGGGTTTTCCAACTTTAATGTTCTGCTCTGCTAAAAATCCGACTATTGCATTCTTTTGCCAACCTTTGAAACTCCTGAATCCTCAGACAAAGAGCTAAGATGAGTAATTCAGTAGTTGTTGAAAGGTATAACTAAGGCATAAGCATACCAGTTGGAGAGAACAAATGTTCTTCACTACTGATAAATGTATATTTTGTGGTCCAGTTTGATGCATTATTTTCTCAATCAAAAGAAGAAAACTTACTTGTTATCCATATGCGCTAGTACTTCTCCTTGAGGAAAAGCTGCTCTAGTAGTGTCAAAAGCAACTCTAATTGCTTGTCTCCAGGTTCCACCCACCTCCAGATTGGCCTGGGCTTTGGTTGGACCAGGGTCTTCCATCGGCAGCGAATATCCGGCAAGAAGGTGTCCAACCCAAACTCCATCTTTCCTGCATCATTCACATAATTACAGTGATAACATGAATAAAGGACAGCCCGGTGCACTAAGCTCCCGCTAGGCGCTAGGTCTGGGGAAGAGCCGGACCACAAGGGTCTATCATACGCAGCCTTACATTGCGAGAGGTTGTTTCCACGGCTTGAACCCGCGACCTCTTATTTCCACAGCAATAACATGAATACTGAGCAGATATAAACTTTGAGTCTTTATCTAGAAACCAATCAATAAAAAAAAAATGATTCGTTCTGCATTTCAACGGTCGCTGCAAACAGTACAAGGAGAAGCCTCAGTTTATAGCAACTAAAACAAAATCTTCCTCCTTTTTTTCCAGGATGGCAAAGATTGTTTTTTATTTATTTATAAATATATAGGGACTACCCGTCGTTTTCTTTTATTTTGATCATCTTATTGTCGTGTTATTTTTATGCTGCTTTTACATGGCTTTTTGGTGTTGTCCCTCCTTGTCTATCTTTTAATTAATGTGGTCCGTATGTTTTCCTGAGCCGAGGGTCTATTGGAAATAGCCTTTCTACCTTCACAAGGTAGGGTAAAGGTCTGCGTACACACTACCCTCCCAAGACCCCACGATGTGGGATAATACTGGGTAGTTGTTTATATAGGGATTAGGAGGCCAAGGAACACAAGCAATTTCATCTACAGCTGCTGTTTACTATACTTATGCTGAATATATAAAGCAGAATAGATTTCTATAACATTTAGTTGAACTGTCATATTAGTAACATCCAACTTTAGTAATATAGATGAAACCAAAGATTTGGATGGTAGTAATCAAAGACCATATGAATGAACTACTTCATGCATGCATTGATTAGAATTCTCAACCAGAGGGCCTGTTTATTTGCTAATTAATTTTCAATAACTGTTTCAGGTGACAGAGGAACTCACCTAACTATATCCATATGCCGTGGTACGTAATGTCCCCCACCAATTCCTAGGAGGATTTTTCGCTGACTACCATTTCTGCAATTCATTGAAAGTAAATATTAACGATTGGCGAAAGGTCAAAAAATAACAATTTATTTTTCTCTGAAGCATCATATTTCTTCTTCTTTTTTTCACCTGTTGAAGAAGTAAATGACAATTTCTTTCAGAGGTTATGTCCTTTCGGGCCTAAAATTATTCTAGCCATGAGATCATATTGCACTCCGAAACAAGAAATGCAGATGAAAGCTACACAAGTTTTTATGTAGACAGGTGAACCTCTAGCCTCACAAACATTCATGATGTCGGACTTTATAAAGAAAAGCACGTGCAGCGGTTGAAGCGTAAATAGTCACAGTATAACCAAGATAAAACTGTTTGGCCTGAACCTGTTCCAATCCCCCACTGCAGCTCCTCCGTTGAGCCCCAGTCCTTTCCAAACTAACTGCAAACACCACAATTGAGGGAAGGTTACAAAGATCCAAGAAAGAGGGAAGAATTCTAACATTATTTTAGTAAAATGGGAATTAAAAATATTCCTCTGATTTTTTTTCTTTTTTTCGCCAGTAAAAGCCTAAAATTGTAGTAAATGATTAAATGCAGCACAGGAAGGACTCAATTGACCTGTCAGATACCAAATGCATGATTACACATAAGACCACGGTTTGAGGTTTGCTTGCTCAGAAAAAAGATGAAAAACAAGATAAATAATGCGAAAGAGTTTGTGTAGTAAAAGGATACCCAACTAAGGCAATGGCTTGTGCGGCATCTTGTCTCTTCCAGTATTCCTCTGTGCTACCTACACAGTACACAATAAACAGCGATCGATTGATTAGATAGAAACATAGCCATTTATTCTTGCCCTTAGATGATGTATATCACTCTAACTACAAAAGAAAATACGCAAGTTTTGTTTTTCGATAAGCAGAAAAAACTCGATATTGTTATATTATTACAGAGGGTCAAATAAAAATTTATGAAGGCATGAAAGTTAAAAGAAAGTATACCAATCTCTACAAACATTGTGGGTGCATTAGTTAAAGGTCCATGATGTGTAGCTTCCAATGTGACCTACACCACGAAATAGATATACTATAAAGGTTCGCACATGGAGATGCTCACGCTACAAAGTAGAAAAAATTGGAAAATATCAAAAGGATTGCCCTTTGGTACTGAAAGAAAAATCCATGCTGCAAGGAAAAGATCAATTCTAAGTTCAGATCCAGTATCGAAACATAATCGTTAAAAGCAGTATCAATGATCAGCAGTCAAATAAAGAAACTGTATATATTGATGATCTCTTTGCAATTGATAAAATTTAATGTTTCCAACTTCGTCCATTTGTCATACTAATGTTTATAATACTTAGTGGTCTTTTAAGACAATCATTTTTGACGAGTGATTACCCCACATAAACATTTACATGAAAAAGTGTCACCTTTCGTCCTATTACATTAGTTTTATATTACAAATATCAAAGTGTACAATTTTATATGTATACTTGTACTGCTCTAAAAATATTACAAATAATCATTTATTTGTTACTACTTCTCCCTTTGCCCCATGTTTAGTATCTTACTTCAGCGCTAGGTGGAATCTAGTAGTACTAAAAATGGTCAACTACTTGATATCACTCGAAAAGCGGAAACTGAGGTTTTACATGAAGCAACCATGGAAGTTATCAACTCCGTTAATTTTGCAATTCTATAAATGCCAGTCATGACAGAACAAACCCAGTAGTTAACAGAGGAGAACAAACAGTTTAACCAGGCTCCTCTTAACACTCAAATACATTTAAAACTTAAAAGCAGTTCTTAGTAGAATAACCGCCAACTCTTGACTACTGAGAATTAAACTAGAAGCAGTCTACCCTACAGGGGGAGGGTTCCAACCACAAGAAACTAAGACGAACATGTTCACAGGATATTAATTCAAGTGCAATAAACCAAATGAATCTACCGTACACACCGCAACATTGAGTCAAAACCAACCACGCAAAATTGCAAAGTTTCACATATTAGAAATCTGTTGAGCTTATTGAAGTAGAAAAGGCAGTTAAACAAGGATACTACCTCGAATTCAGGAGTTAGATTCTGTGACTCGGCAATAGATTTCAACAGTCTAAACCATGGCCCAATACGTGGATTAGGTGGTGCAGCCCATGCAGGTTTTCCACCTACTGGTGGTTCCTCCCCTTCTTTTAGGTGAGGGACACCTAATCATTTTCATCACAACACAAGAAACATAAACTCAATACTTAAACATTCTGGTAAGGCAAGTCCTTCAAATCCACAAAAATCCAAACAAAATAAACCGTATACGGCTATAACCAATTTCTACCTATGGGGTGGACGGTGAGTGCAGGACGATTAGATGCAGCGGTGTGCTTGCTAAGAAAAATAACCTCATCAACCGTCTCGCCCATTGCCTCTTCCCAATGCTTGTCCAAGTAGTCCTCTCTCACAATGCTTCTATCATGTTTCAATAACCTTACATCTTGATTCACAAAACTTTGCATATCCTAAGCTTATTCATAAGCAGAAACAAAAAAAGATCACAGCTTTGTCAGATCAAGCATGTCTTAAACCTCTCCTCTCACTTCATGTGGTTCCCTAGACCTAAAACCATACTCTTTAAATTTTTAATACGCTTAATTAGGGAAGGTAGGATATATGATATATCTGCGCTTGAATTTCTAAAATGGAAACAAAACAAATGCCCGGTGTACTAAGCTCCCGCTATGGGCAAGGTCTGGGGAAGGGCCGGACCACAAGGGTCTAGTATACACAGCCTTACCCTGCATTTATACAAGAGGTTGTTTCCTCAAGTCGAACCCGTGACCTTCTGGTCACATGGCGGCAACTTTAGCCCTTACCCAAGTCTCACCTACCACTGTATTATCACAACCAGTGTAAAATTAGTCAAACTATATACGCATATTCTGAGCAGTGTAGAATTCATATATCAAAACCCCCAATAATTTTAAATGATTAATTATTTTTAAAAGGGGCTAATTTTAATAAAAGGGAAAGAGGGGGAAATGATAACCAGTAAACAAGAAAGAGGTAGAATTAGAAACCTGAATAGGAGGACCAGGGTGCCAACCAGGCATGGCTAAAAGGGCGGAAGCAGGGCCAATGGAAGCCGGGTCAATGGTGGTAGCCACTATTAACGTCACCATCCTTTTGCAATGGTTTCTTCTAAAACTTGAAGATGATATTCTACGCGGATGAAGGAAAATGCTGCTTCTTGACAGTAGATGTAAAAACCCAATCTTGGTCATTCCATTCACTCATTTCACCAATCTAAAATAAGTTTTGATATTTGGAGGGCCGTAGATTATCTCAATAAATGTAAAAATATATCAACTTTTTTTTTTTTTTTTGGATAAACTAAAAGGGAATATGATAAGTTGTGCGTTTTTGTTTGGATGATTTGACAAACGTCGAATCAGATGGGTTCTCTTGCATATATCTAGTTCAATTTTTAATGAAATCAGATAACGAAACAGCAGAGGGAACATATATGGATCACTTCTCCTAGTGGTGGTCTACAATTGTAAAAGCTGCGGCCAAACTAAAGGACACTTTATTGCATTATCCTTGATGACGTCATACACACATATTATCAACATGAGGCAAGGGATTTCATCTCTCCAACACTTGCAAATCAAAAGATAATATTCTCTCAAGTGCTAGCCACCACCTCTCTCAAGAACAAAGTTGTTGCAACCTCAAGGACTGGATCCAAAGATTAAGATATCTTAAGTCCTTAGGTTTGTTGAGTCTTTGTTATTTTGTTCTTCATTTGTAATCCTACACTACTTTCAAGAAGTGTCTTTGCATGATAGATTTAAACTACTGTTTGGTTTAGTTTCTTGACTAGAGTTAGTCAAGGTTTGTTGCTTTGTAATAGAGTTATTGAAAAGGGGTTCTTACAATAGAGTATTGTAAGGGGTGAGGGATTATGAGTTTAATTTCTAAATTGCAACAGGTTGTAACCTGAAGTTTGCTCGGTTTAATGGAGTTGAAATCCGAAGTTTGCTCGGTTTAGTGGAGTTGAAATCCTACTAAGGTATGTCGTGGTTTTTAATTCCTTGAGCAAGGAGTTTTTCATGTAAATATCGTGTGTTCTTTATTTACTGCCGATTTACTGTGGGAACAGATAGAGAACCTAGTTCCCTATACTGTTTGGTTTTACAATTTGTTGCTTACTGTGTGAACTGATAGAGAACCTGGTTCTCTATATAGTTGGGTGGACTCTTAGTTTCTATCAATTAGTATCAAAGCGGGTTCTTTTTATATGGTTAACACCTAGAAAGGATCTTCATCATGGCTGCTCCACCAAACTTCGAGGAAGGACAATCAACCTATAGACCCCAAGATTCAACGGCCAATACTATGGTTGGTGGAAAACACGAATGCATGACTACATTATGGATGAAGACTCAGTACTTTGGGGCGTGATTTGTGATGATTCCTTTGTCCCTATGAAGGCTGTTGGAGAGGGAACAATGACTATTCCAAAGACAAGAAAAGAATACAATGATGTTGACCGACAAGTTGTTGAGAAGAACTTCAAGGCAAGAAGATTCTTGTGTATGGTATTGGACCAGGTGAGTATAACTGTATCACGGCATGTGAATCTGCCAAGGAAATCTGGGAAGCTCTTCAAACGACTACGAGGGAACTACTCAGGTAAAGTAATCCAAAATAGATATGCTTACAACTGTGTATGAACTCTTTAAAATGAAAGAGGATGAGGACATTCAAGTGATGTATACCCGTTTCACCTACATAATCAATGAGCTTCATTCACTTGGTGAAATCATTCCAACCAACAAGCTGGTCCGGAAGATATTCAGTGTTCTACCAGGTTCCTAGGAGAGCAAGGTTAATGTTATCACTGAAGTCAAAGACCTACATAAGCTGATAATTGACGAGCTTATTGGCAATCTCAAAACTTATAAGATGAAGAGAAAGAAGGATCTTAAAAGAAGAGAGCCCAAGAAGGAGAAGAACCTAGTTTCCAGGTTGCCAACAATGACTCAAGTAGTGATGGATCCGACATGGAGTATCTCACTCGAAGATTCCAAAAGATGATTCGAAAAATGGTAGCATTCCAAAGAAAGGAAGCTCCACCAGGAAATTCAAAGGAAATGATTGATGTCATAAGTGTAGAAAGTCTGGACACTTCATTAAAGATTTTTCTCTTCATAAGCAGGATCATTACAAAACCAACACTAATAAGGCGGCTAAGAGGAACCAGGTCTCTGACAGGAAGTTTAAAAGAAGAGATGTCACTGACAACTGACTGGGAAGATTCCTCCAGTGAATCTGAAGGCGAGGATGACCAAGGAGATATATGAGTGGGGATTTTGACTACTTATTTGCACCCTTTTACTTTCGTTTTAGCTCAAAAATGCTTAAAGGTATTCCCGAAAATTGATAAAATATGCTTACTTGTAGGAGTATTGGAAAGTTAGCCAAAGTGATGAAATTCAACTCAAGAAGGAGTACTTTTGGACAAGGACAAAAGTCAAGCAAAATGGCCAAAGTGCGGACCGCATAATTTTTTCTGTGGCCGCAGATCATGAATGAATTCTGTCAGTGCAGCTTTGGAAAGTGAGGGTGTAGAATATGAAGATCAGAGAGTTTGAAGTCTGAGTTCATCAAGAAGTGTGGACCACACTATTATTGTGCGGTCGCAAAACTCAAGAGTGTGACCGCGCTCATAAATGTGCGGTCTGCAGAACCTAAAGAAGTGCGGCTGTAGAAGTCCCTCATGCCAAGCCTTGCATCAAAGTGCGGACCTCACACATAATTATGCAACCGCAGAATCTCCGAAAGGGCATTTCTGAAAATTTCAGTTGTGTAAAAATAGTCTCTCTTTTTTTACAAAAGGTTAAGTTTGAACATCTGAAAGTTGGAAACCATTTTTATTTACTGCTTTAGGAAATTTTATGATAGTTTGTCTATTTTACATTGAATTTTCATCCCTTTATCATTTAATATGAGTTTAATTATCTTTTCTTCTTTAATTTCTTCGTTTTCATCTATGAGTAGCTAAATTTCTAGCTAGGTTGTGACCCAACCCTAGTGTGTGTATCTAATGGGTGTTTGATTTAGAGCTTGTTTAAGGTTGGGTGTGTAATATTTAGCCCAGTTCTTGCTCTAATTGTAGAATTAATGGTTGCAAACATTGATTCATGCCTAATTGACTTAGTCTCTACTTGAGAAAGGGAGACTAAGTCTAGGAAAACTTGGCTAACAAGAAATTGATAGTCCCAATTAAAGGGTTGAATCTAGAGATAGTAAAACCTGACTTTAGCATCAACTGTTTTGTGAATTACCTATTTGGACTTGAGAAAGCCAAATTGGGCAAAACCACTCTATTACCGAGAGGTATCGACTGAGTAATTGCGCATTGATTGCTATATTACACCCCGACCAATGAAACCCTCTCTAAAGCCCACAACCCGTTAGGCAAACAACTAGGTGGAAGTCACAACCCTAGACTTTTACAAACTTGAAAAACAACACAAAAAATATTATTCTCTAGCTTTACATTTGCAAACAATAGCTTAATTTTAGAAGTAGACAAAAACAACAAAGTATGTGGAAGTGTATTTTAGACACGTTATATGCTTAGTCCGAGTATATACCTAATCCCTTTTTACGCTCCCTGAGGAATCGATCCCGACTCCAAGTAGGATAATTATAATTGCATCGACCGCTTCACAGCCTCAAACTGTGGTGTAAACTTGGGCGACATCAATTTTTGGCGCCGTTGTCGGGGAGCTAAAAACGTATTTAGCTATATATTGTTTTTGTGTGACTTGTCTTCTTTTCCTTGCGGGTTACTAATTTTTATTGTAAAATAATTGTAGGTACAAAAATGTCTCTCAACAATGATCTTCTCAAAAAATTGCATTTGGGGGAGGATGTGGATGATGACCAAGGTGATGAGGTTCCTTTTGAACCTCAAGAAAATAGACGAGGTCGGCCGCCTCATGACAATATTCTCGTCCCTCCCCCACATCTACCAAGAGCGGCTCCACACCGGGTGTTGCCATACGAAGGATATGCAAGTGCCATAGTCTCTCCCCGCATTAGGGCGGGCAACGTCCAAATCACTAATGTTATGCTCACATTGCTAGAGCAACGGTGATTCTTCACCGGGGCTGCGAGTCAAAATGCATACAAACACTTGAAGAGGTTTGTGGACACTTGCTGGGGGAGTAAACAAACCAACGTCTCCGAGGATGCTCTAAGGTTGAGGTTATTTCCCTTCTCTCTATGGGGGAAAGTCTTGGATTGGTTACAAAGATTGCCAAACTATTCTATCCGTACATGGGATGAATTGGCGGAGAAAGTCATTGCCAAGTTCTTTTCTCCCGGGAATATGGCTACTCTTTGAGACGAGATTCTAGCATTCAAGCAAGAACCCAATGATCTGTTGCACGAGATATGGGAGAGGTACCGTACTATGGTGAAAGAGTGCCCAAACAATGATATGACTGAGGCTATGATTCAACAAACTTTCTATATGGGGATCAATACTACCAATCAATGCGTGGTCAACCAACTTGTCGGTGGAAATTTCATGACAACACCATATGCCAAAGCTTGTGAGATCTTAGATGAAATGGCGGATACTTCGTCGGCATGGAAAAGTAGAGCTAACGTTCCTCAAAGTGATCAAATGTGATTCACCTACATAAAGAATTGCATGATTATGGGAAATCAATTGCCGAGTTGACCACCATAATGAATTAAGTAGCCAAATCTCAGCTTCAACAAATTCAAGGTCCTAAGCAAGTAAATGCTTGGAAGGTGTAAATATGATGGTGAACAAGCGAAGGAAAGGGTCAACAAGTGCAAAACCGTGTGGAACAATATGTGCAAGATGATAGTGGGTTTGACCAAGATGAATCATACAATGAACAAGAGGAGGAAGTGCAATATGTGAACAACTTCCAAGGGCAAAGAAACAACTCTCAAGGCCTGAATCAACAACAATGGCGATCTCAAGGTAATCAAGGAAATTGTAACTCAAACCACCAAGGCAATTGGAGTGGTGGTAAAAAACAATCAAGGTAATTGGAACAATCAAAATAACCAAGGCAATTGGAGTGGCAACAATCAAGGATATTAGGGAGGCAACAATCAAGGATGTTTGAATAATGACCAAGGGAATCGAGGGTCGGGCTTTCAAAGGCCCCCGATGTATCAACAACCAAGCAACCCACCTCCTTATCCGTCTCATGGGTCTAGCTCTTCCAATAATGAGATGGGGAGAATTGAGAACATGTTCAAACAAATGATGGAGAAGAATGTTGACTCTGATGCTTAACTAGCCTCTCACAACACTTCAATCCGCAATTTTGAGGTTCAATTGGGGCGAATCTCGCAAGCATTAAACAATCGTCCTAAAGGGGAACTACCAAGTGACACGGTGGTGAACCCGAAGGGTGGGAAAAACACAGGACATGCCATGGTCGTAACCACAAGGAGTGGAAAAGGTGGGGAGGCAACAACCTCAAGTCAAAGAAGAACTATGGATGATGATCAAGTGATTCTAGAAGATGCGATTCCAAACAATGTGGTTCAAGCTAATGACGAAGTGAGGATTGATATTGATGAAAATGTGGAGGAGACTCAAGAAGAAGTGAACCCGTCTTGGGAACACATTATTGACATACTGGAACCGGTAGTGCCAAAGGCTAAGGCACCAATGCCAAGGCCTCCTCCTCCTTACCCTCAAAGGTTTGCCAAGCAAAATGGAGAGAACTAATTCAGGAAGTTTATTGACATGATGAAGAGCTTATCTATTAATGTGCCATTGGTTGAGGCTTTAGAGAAAATGCCCGGATATGTAAAGTTCATGAAGGATTTTATCACGACCCAATTTCATATTAGGTCGTGATGGAGTCCAGCATTGTTGCTAGACAAGCCGACAACAAATAACTTAATAACATTTCCATTTTTACTAATTATCCGTATAGTGAATTTTTCCTTAACTTAGAAGATATAATATGAGACCCATTTAAATTAATAGGTGAAACTAGTAGAAATAATCATAATCAAACAGATAAAACCCAAAAGCCATAAGTCTACTAATACATGCCAAGATCTAGTGACACAAGTGTACAGGCAACTTAGTAGATTATAAAAAAGAATGCTTATCCTACTGTCTGAAAATGATTAGACATAAACCAAAATAAAAGGAAGACTCCGGGATGCTGCTGGACGACTAAGAAGGGGAAGCTCACCGTGGAATCTCAAATCAAGTCAGGGATGCATATCCAGATGCACCTGCCTCAAATCTTGCACAGTTAAGTGTAGAAGTGTAGAGTGAGTACATAAAATATTATGTACCCAGTAAGTATCCAGTCTAACCTCGAAGAAGTAAAGACGAGGGGTCGACTAGACACTTACTAAGGCTAATGACAATAAATCAAGATCATAGTTAAGCATGTATTACAAAGAATGTACTAACTCAACAATAAGAGATGATAAAACCACATTTGACCATACGTATATTGATGACCAAATTATGAAATTGACACCAATCGATATATTGATACTAGTTAATTACATTATTGCGCTTTATATATAGTTACATTGAACGTCTATATATATGTGTATAGTAGCCAGCATATAATTTCATTCATTAAGGTCATGTGTATCTTGATAGCGACCATATAATTACGTTTACAATGGTTCCACTAGTCAATTGGCACCAATTGTTATATATTGGGATATAATTAACAATTTAATTATGAAATATAAATAATAAGTAGATATTGATACTAGTTAATTACATTGTTGCGCTTTATATATAGTTACATTGAACGTCTATATATATAATAAGTAGATATTGATAGCGACCATAAACTACGTTTACTACGGTTCCACTAGTCAATTGACACCAATCGTTATATTTTGGGATATAATTAGCAATTTAATTATGAAATATAAATAATAAGTAGATATTGACACTAGTTACTTACATTGTTGCGCTTTATATATAGTTACTTTGAACGTCTATATATATGTGTATAGTAGCCAACATATAATTTAATTCATTAAGGTCATGCGTATATTGATAGCGACCATAAATTACGTTTACTATGGTTCCACAAGTCAATTGACACCAATCGTTATATTTTGGGATATAATTATAATTTAATTATAAAATATAAATAATAAGTAGATATTGATGCTAGTTAATTACATTGTTGCACTTTATATATAGTTACATTGAACGTCTCTATATATAATAAGTAGATTTTGATAGCGACCATAAATTACGTTTACTATGGTTCCACTAGTCAATTGACACCAATCATTATATTTTGGGATATAATTAGCCATTTAAATATGAAATATAATAATAAGTAGATATTGATGCTAGTTAATTACATTGTTGCGCTTTATATATAGTTACATTGAACGTCTATATATATAATAAGTAGATATTGATAGCGACCGTATAATTTTGTTAATTATGATTCCACTAGTCAATTGACACCAATCGTTATATTTTGGGATATAATTATGAAATATAAATAATAAGTAGATATTGACACTAGTTAATAACATTGTTGCGCTTTATATATTGTTACATTGAACGTCTCTATATATATGTGTGTATAGTAGCCAATATATAATTTCATTCATTAAGGTCATGCGTATATTGATAGCGACGATAAATTATGTTTACTATGGTTCCACTAGTCAATTGACACCATTCGTTATATTTTGGGATGTAATTAGCAATTCAATTATGAAATATAAATAATAAGCAGATATTGATGCTAGTTAATTACTGTGCTATTTTAGAAGTCAAAACTGTATTTTGAGGCCTTAAAACCTCCTCTTGTCTCACCTCATTTTGCGTGCACAGTCCGGGCGTATATCCGGAAATCCCTTATGTGAAAAACTGAGAAAAATGCTAATTTTACCTTTAAAATTGAATTTAAGTTGACTTCGGTCAACATTTTGGGTAAACGGACCCGGACCTGTAATTTGACGGTCCCGGAAGGTCCGTAGGAAAATATGGGACTTGGGCGTATGCCCGGAATTGATCTGAAGTCCCTATCCCGAGAAATGAATTTTTGAAAGAAATTATTTAACTGAAATTATAAGAGTTTTGGAAATTTAGCTGTGATTTGATAGTATCGATCCTGTATTATAGTTCTGGAGCCCGGTACAGGTTTAATATGATATTTGAGTTGTGCCTGTAAAATTTGGTAAGAAACGAAATTCATATGGCGTGATTCGGACCCGTAGTTGCAAAATTTGAAAGTTTGAAAGTTCTTGAGATTTTTCTTTGATTTTGATGCTAAACTCGTAATTTTAGGTGTTATTTTGGCAATTTGATCGCACGAACAAGTCCGTATGATGTTTTTAGACTTGTGTGCATGTTTGGTTTGGATCTCCGAGGGCTCGGGTGAGTTTCGGATGGGCTTCGAGGTGATTTTGACTTTGAAAAATCTAGTGTAATCTCTTTTTGGTGTCTGGTATTTTGTTCTTCGCGTTCGCGGTGCAATTCACGCGAACTCGATGTACAAGTTGGGCTAGGTAGGGGTTTTTTCTACGCGAATGCGAGGCCCTGGTCGCGAACGCGGAGTACTGGGAGGAATGCTCTTCGCGAACGCGACTGGCCACACGCGAACGCGTAATGTAATGGAGGTGGCAGGGGGAGTCTTTGAGTTGTTCTTCGCGAACGCGGTCCCAGGCCCGCGAACGCGATGGTCAGGGGGATAGACCATCGTGAACGCGAGCAGATCATCGCGAACGAGTAGGCCTTCTGGTCGCAATGCATTGGGAACGCGACAGAAATCTCGCGAATGCGAAGAAGGTCTGTCCAGTGTTTTTAAAACAGAATCAAACGGGAAAAATCCATAATTTCATATCTCCTTCCATAGAATCTGACCTTGGGCGATTTTTGAAGAGGGATTTCATCACCAAATCATAGGTTTGTGTTCTTAAACTCACTTCCTTCATTTTCCATCAACACCCTTTAGATCTCTAGGCCTAAATCTAGCTCTTTAAGGGTAGAAATTAGGCATTTTCTGGAGAATTGGGGATTTTACAAATGGGAATTAGGACCTCGAATTCGGGTCGGATTCCGTAATAAATTACATATCGGGCTCGTGGGTGAATGGGTGATCGAGTTTTGGTTCGAACCTCGTATTTTAACCAAGCGGGCTCAGGGTCAATTTTTGACTTTTTGGAAGAAATGATAGAAAACCTATAATTAAGCATTGGGGTTGGATCCTTTAGCATTTATTGATGTTGATAAGTAAATCATGTTTAGATACAAGTGAATCATAGGCGAATTCAAAAGGGAAAGCGGTGTTTGAGGCTTGAGTTTGGCCGTGGAATCCGAGGTAAGTGTTTGGCTTAACCTTAGCTTGAGGGAATAGGTGTTATGTCCTATTTGCTACGTGTTAGTGTTATGTTCAACGTATAAGTGTGGTGACGCGTATCTATACGTTGGTGTCAAGCATGCCCGTGAGTCGTATATTGTGATTGATATGATTTTTCATTACGCACTAGTTAGGTTCAATTTGATAATTATCCATGATGATAGTATTTCATTGGTATTTCCTATTGCTGAGCATTGGTTCAAGTTGAGATTTATTTCGTGAAGCTAATTAATTAAGCGAGATTGGTTATAGTTGTATTCCTTGCCGGGATGATTTGGTTTATATTGTTGACTCTCTTGCCGGGACGTTATGGTTTTTATTATTGTTTATACTGTTGATTTCCTTGTCGGAGTGCTGCCATTTCATTTGCTTGGGTGAGAAAGAGTGTAAAGCACGAAGGGTGATACCGTGCGTGATATTGTGAGTGAGTGTTAAAGCACGAAGGGTGATGTCGTGCCGATATTGCGAGTGTTAATGCATGAAGGGTGATGTCGTGCCATATTAATGAAATTAAAAGCACGAAGAGTGATTTTGTGCCATGATTATGAGAAAGTACAAGCACTAAGGGTGATGCCGTGCCGTTTCTGTTGATTTTATGGTGAGAATGAGACTAAAAGCACGAAGGGTGATGTCGTGCATTTGTCTCTGTGTTATTATTTCCGTTGTTTTAAGTCTGATATTTACTTTCTCGCTTTATTTTGTTACTGTCGTAACTTGATATTTCCTCCCTTTAGCGTGTTCCTCTTTTCCGTATTATTCCGTTTAAATTCTTGTTATTATTGCTTCTCGTATATGAACAAATTGCACAGGTTTATATGGTTGTTGTGTCCTAGCCTCGTCACTACTTCGCTGAGGTTAGGCTCGACACTTACTAGTACATGGGGTCGGTTGTACTGATGCTACACTCTGCACTTTTTGTGTGGATCCCGGTTTCGGACCATAGATCGAGGTTGCTGCCTTCAGTCTAGTGGAGACCCGAGGTAGTCCTGTAGGCGTCCGCAGGCTTGGCGTCCCCTTCTATCCTTCTTCATTTATGTTCTTATCTACTTCTGAGATAGATGTATATTTATTTTGTTCACACCATTATTTGCAGTATTCGTAGACAGTCCGAGAAATTGTGACACTAGTTCTGGGTGTAGTTTTATTATGGAGTTCGTATTAGTATTAAATTAAACTGTTAGATTTTGTTCTTTCGCATTTTGATTTCCGCTGATTTTCTAATATCATCTGGTAAAATGTTAAGGATAAAGGAATAAGGTAAAATAATCAGTAATGTTGGCTTGCCTAACGGGTTCAATGTTAGGCGCCATCACGATCCCGACGGTTGGAAATTCAGGTCGTGACAAGTTTGTATTAGAGCACTAGGTTGCTTAGGTCTCACAATTCACGGACAAGCTTAGTAGAGTCTGAGGGATAGGTAAGGAGACGTCTGTGCTTATCCCCCAGAGGCTACAGATTTTAGGAATGACTTCACATATATTCTTCTCCGTCGTGCGATTTGAGTTCTCAATGCTAACTGAACTTCTACTCTGTTCTTTCGCAAATGGCGAGAACACGTGCTTCTTCATCCACTGATCAGCAGCCCGAGTCCCCAATGACAGCTCCTACGAAGGGCAGGGGACGAGGCCGAGGGCGTGCTATAGGCCGAGGTAGGGGCAGAGCTCAAACTAGAGCAGCAGCACCAGCGGCGGAGCCTCAAGTAGAGTTTGCTGATGAGGTTCCAGCCCAGATAACTCCGGCAGGGCCAACTCAGGTCCCCGAGGGGTTCATCGCTACCCCGGCACTCAAGGATGCTCTGGTTCGTCTAGTGGGCCTCATGGAGAGTGTTGCTCAGGCATGATTACTTCCTGCAGCACCAGCCATCTCTCAGGCTGGGGAGGATCACAGACTCCCGCTACTCGCACTCCAGAGCAGATGGCTTCTCAGTTTAAGATTCTAGCATCTCAGCCAGCTGGGGTAGTTCAGCCGGGTGTTGTGACTCAAACCGGTGATTGAGCATCTATATCTGATGATGCCTTGTAGAGGTTGGACAGGTTCACCAAGATTTTCACTACTACTTACAGCGGTACATCTTCAGAGGATCCCCAGGACTATTTGGATAGTTGCCACGAGGTTCTGCGGAACATGGGGAAAGTAGAGATCAACGGGGTCGACTTTGCTGCTTTTCGTTTATCAGGTTCCGCCAAGACTTGGCTAGACCAACTGGATCACCGATTTGACTTGGGGCCAGTTCTTTAAGTTATTCCTGGAGAAGTCCCTTCCTATCACTGGGAGAGAGGATTACCGGAGGCAGTTTGAGCGTCTCCAGTAGGGTTTTATGACCGTCACTCAGTACGAGGCCAAATTTATTACCTTGTCCCATCATGATCTTATGATACTTCCCACCGAGCGAGAGAGGGTGAGGAGATTTATTGAGGGACTAGCTCATCCGATCAGATTGCAGATGTCTAAGGAGACATGGAGTGAGATTTCTTTCCAAGATGCGGCCAATGTGTCCAGACGAGTTAAGATGGTTCTATTGCAGGGGAGTGGTCAGGGGTCTGACAAGAGGCCCCGTCATTTTGGCAAGTTCAGTGGTGCCTCATCTGGAGGCAGGGATTCTTTTGGTAGGGGCCATCCTCTCAGGTCGTATCATTCAGCACTTCAGGCTTCCCACGGTGCTCCAAGTGGACGTGGTTCTCATATGCAGTGTTATGATCAGTTTCCCTACAGTACACCACCAGCTCCTATCAGTGCACCGCCGCTCCAGAGTTTTCAGGGTGGTTACTCAGTCCGTCAGGGTCAGTTCCAGGGTCAGAAGTCCCAGCAACCGAGGGCTTGATATACTTATGGCGATTCGAGGCACATTGCTAGATTCTGCCCCCAAGCCTCGAGCAGTTCTCAGCATCGGGATTCTAGTGCCATGGTTCCAGCACCGGGTATTCCACCGCCAGATCAGCCAGCTAGAGGTGGGGGTCGAGGTGTTAGAGGTGGAGGTCAGGCCGTTAGAGGTGGAGGCCAGGCCGCTAGAGGTAGAGGTCAGCCAGCAGGAGGCCGTCCCAGGGATGTAGTTCAGAGTGGTAGGGCCCAACCTCGATGTTACGCTATTTTAGCCAGATGTGAGGTTGAGGCCTCCTATGCAGTTATCACAGGTATGGTTTTAGTTTGCAGCAGGGATGCTTCAGTTCTATTAGATCCAGGGTCCACATATTCCTATGTGTCATCTTATTTTGCCCCTTATTTGGTTATGCCTCGTGATTCCTTGAGTGCTCTTGTATACGTGTCTACACCGGTGGGTGATTCTATTGTGGTAGATCGTGTCTACCGATCATGTGTAGTGGTTATTGGGGATCTTGAGACTAGTGTAGATCTCCTACTCCTCGATATAGTAGATTTTGATGTCATTTTGGGGATGGATTGGTTGTTGCCTTATCATGCCATATTGGACTGTCATGCCAAGACCGTGACCTTAGCATTGCCAGGGTTACCTCGAATGGAGTGGATAGGGACTCTTGGTCATTCTTCTAGCAGGGTTATCTCTTATATGAAGGCTCATCGTATGGTCGAGAAGGGGTGTTTGACCTATTTGGCTTATGTTCGTGATTCTAGTGTTGAGGTTCTTTCTATGGATTCTGTGCCCGTTGTCCGTGGGTTTCCATAGGTGTTTCCTTCAGACCTGCCGGGTATGCTACCTGACAGGGACATTGACTTTTGCATTGATTTGGCTCCCGGCACTCAGCCCATTTCTATCCCGCCATATCGTATGGCCCCGCCAGAGTTGAAGGAATTGAAAGAACAGTTGTAGGATTTGCTTGATAAAAGCTTTATTAGGCTTGGTGTCTTTCCTTGGGGTGCTCCGGTGTTGTTTGTTAAGAAGAAAGATGGATCGATGAGGATGTGCATAGATTATCGGCAGTTGAACAAGGTTACCATCAAGAACAAGTATCCATTGCCGAGGATTGATGATTTGTTTGATCAGCTTCAGGGTGCCAAGGTATTTTCGAAGATTGATTTGAGGTCTGGCTACCATCAGTTGAGGATTAGGGCATCCGATGTCCCTAAGACAGCTTTTCACACTCGTTACGGGCATTATGAGTTCTTAGTGATTTCATTCGGGTTGACAAATGCCCCAACAACTTTCATGGACTTGATGAACCGAGTGTTCATGCCTTATTTGGATTCATTCGTTATTGTCTTCATTGACGATATTTTGATCTATTCCCGCAGCCGGGAGGAGCATGAGCAGCATCTTCGAGTTGTTCTCCAGACTCTGAGGGACAATCAGTTATATGATAAGTTTTCAAAATGTGAGTTTTGGTTGAGTTTAGTTGCATTCGTGGTTCATGTTGTATCAGTAGAGGGTATTCAGGTGGATCCTAAGAAGATTTCAGCATTCAAGAATTGTCGTAGACCCACATCATCCATAGAGATTCGGAGTTTCTTGGGTTTGGCGGGCTATTACCGTTGATTTGTAGATGGGTTTTCGTCTATTGTAGCCCCGATGACCAGGTTGACCCAGAAGGGTGCCCATTTCAGGTGGTCAAATGAGTGTGAGGCGAGCTTTCAGAAGCTCAAGACAGTTTTGACTACGGCGTCGGTGTTGGTTTTGCCCACAGATTCAGGGCCTTATACTGTGTATTGTGATGCATCTCGTATTGGACTTGGTGCGGTGTTGATCCAGGATGGCAAGGTTATTGCATATGCGTCGCGACAGTTGAAGATCCACGAGAAGAATTATCCAGTTCATGATTTGGAGCTAGCAGCCATTGTTCATGAGCTGAAGATTTGGAGGCATTATCTATATGGCGTGTCATGTGAGGTGTTCACGGATCACAAGAGTTTTCAATATTTGTTCAAACAGAAGGAGCTAAATTTGAGGTAGAGGAGATGGTTGGAGCTGTTGAAAGACTATGACATCACCATCTTTTATCATCCGGGGAAGGCCAATGTGGTGGCCGATGCTTTGAGTAGGAAGTCCGCCAGTATGGGTAGCCTTGCGTATATTCCGGTTGGGGAGAGACCGCTTTCTTTGGATGTTCAGGCTTTAGCCAATCAGTTCACGAGGTTGGATATTTTTTATCCCGACCGTGTTCTAGCTTACACAATTGCTCGTTCTGCATTATTTGATCGTATCCGGGATCGGTAGTATGATGATCCTCATCTGCTTGTCCTTAGGGACACAGTGCGACACGGTGGTGCCAAGCAGGTTACAGTTGGGGATGATGGAGTTTGTGTGCCCAATGTGGATGGACTTCGTGAGTTGATTCTAGAGGAGGCCCATAGTTCTCGGTACTCCATTCATCCGGGAGCCGCTAAGATGTATCAGGACTTTCGGCAGCATTATTGGTGGAGGAGGATGAAGAAGGATACTGTAGCGTATGTAGCTTAGTGTTTGAATTATCAACAGGTAAAGTACGAGCATCAGAGGTCTGGTGGATTATTTCAGAAGATTGGGATTCCTAAGTGGAAGTGGGAGCGTATCACCATGGATTTTGTTGTTGGACTCCCACAGACTCAGCGGAAGTTCGATGCAGTCTGGGTTATTGTGGATAGGCCGACCAAGTCATCGCATTTCATTCATGTGGCAGTTTCTTATTCTTCGGAGCGATTGGCTGAGATTTATATTCGGGAGATCGTTCGTCTTCATGGTGTGCCCGTGTCTATCATTTCTGACCGAGGTACGCAGTTTACCTCGCACTTCTGGAGGGAAGTTCAGCGTGAGTTGGGAACGTGGGTCGAGTTGAGCACAACATTCCATCCTCAGACGAACGGGCAGTCTGAGCGTACTATTCATATTTTGGAGGATATGCTTCGCGCCTGTGTCATTGACTTTAGAGGTTCTTGGGATCAGTTCTTACCAGTAGCTGAGTTTTCCTACAACAACAACTATCAGTCGAGCATTCAGATGGCTCCCTATGAGGCATTATATGGTCGGCGGTGTTGGTCGCCGGTTGGGTGGTTTGAGCCAGGAGAGGCTCGATTGTTGGGTATAGATTTAGTGCAGGATGCCTTGGATAAGGTTAAGGTTATTCAGGATAGGCTTCGTACAACTCAGTCCAAGCAGAAGAGTAATGCCGACCGCAAGGTTCGTTATGTGACATTCATGGTTGGCGAGCGAGTGTTAATTCGAGTGTTGCCCATGAAGGGCGTGATGAGATTTGGGAAGAAGGGCAAGCTAAGACCTAGGTTCATCGGTCCTTTTGAGATCCTTGATAGAGTGGGAAAGGTGGCTTACAGACTTGCGCTGCCACTGAGTTTATCAGTCGTGCATCCACTGTTTCATGTGTCTATGCTTCAGAAGTATCACGGTGATCCATCCCATGTGTTAGACTTCAGCAGTGTCCAGTTGGACAATGGCTTGACCTATGAGTAGGAGCCAGTAGCTATTCTAGACCCGCAGGTTCGTCAGTTGAGGTCGAAGAGTTATCCTTCAGTTTGTGTTCAGTGGAAAGGTCAGCCTGCCGAGGCAGCTACCTGGGAGTCCGAGTCCGATATGCGGAGCCGATATCCCCATCTTTTCCCCGACTCACGGTACTTTTCTATGTTCGTTCGAGGTCGAACGGTTGTTTTAGAGGTGGAGAATGTGATGACCCAAAAGGTCATCTCCTGTTTTAGAAATAAAAAATGTGTTTCGAGGCCTTAAAACCTCCTCTTGTCTCACCTCATTTTGTGTGCGCAGTCCGGGCGTATATCCGGAAAGCCCTTATGTGAAAAATTGAGAAAAATGCTAATTTTACCTTTAAAAATGAATTTAAGTTGAATTCGGTCAACATTTTGGGTAAACGGATCCAAACCTGTGATTTGACGGTCCTGGAAGGTCCGTAGGAAAATATGGGACTTGGGCGTATGCCCAGAATTGAATCCCGAGGTCCCTAGCCCGAAAAATGAATTTTTGAAAGAAATTGTTTAACTGAAATTATAAGAGTTTTGGAAATTTAGTTATGTGTGGATTTTATAGTATCGGGCCCGTATATTGGTTCCGGAGCCCCGGTACAGGTTTTAATATGGTATTTGAGTTGTGCCTGTAAAATTTTGTAAGAAACAAAGATCATATGGCGTGATTCGGACCCGAAGTTGCAAAATTTGAAAGTTTGAAAGTTCTTGAGATTTTTCTTTGATTGTGATGCTAAAATCATAGTTCTAGGTGTTATTTTGGCAATTTGATCGCATGAACAAGTCCGTATGATATTTTTAGACTTGTGTGCATGTTTGGTTTGGAGCACCAAGGGCTCGGGTGAGTTTCAGATGGGCTTCAGGGTGTTTTTTACTTTGAAAAATCTGGTGTAATTGATGTTTCTGGTGTCCTGGTATTTTGTTCTTTGCGTTCGCGGTGCAATTCACGCGAACGCGATGTACAAGATGAGTTTGGGGGGGGGGGGGTTCTTCTACGCAAACGCGAGGCCCTGGTAGCGAACGCGAAGCACTGGGAGGAATGATCTTCGCGAACGCGACTGGCCACACGCGAACGCGTAGTGTAATGGAGGTGGCAGGGGGAGTCTTTGAGTTGTTCTTCGCGAACGCGGTCCCAGGACCGCGAACGCGATGGTCAGGAGGGACAGACCATCATGAACGCAAGCATCTCATCGCGAACGCGTAGGCCTTCTGGCCGCAATGCATCGCGAACACGACAGGCCTCTCGCGAACACGAAGAAGGTCTGTCCAGTGTTTTTAAAACAGAATAACGGGAAAAAGCCATAATTTCATATCTCCTTCCATAGAATCTGACCTTTGGCAATTTTTGAAGAGGGATTTCATCACCAAATCATAGGTTTGTGTTCTTAAACTCACTTCCTTCATTTTCCATCAACACCCTTTAGATTTCTAGGCCTAAATCTAGCTCTTTAAGGGTTGAAATTAGGCATTTTGGGGAGAATTGGGGATTTTACAAATGGGAATTTAGACCTCGAATTCGGGTCGGATTCCGTAATAAATTACATATTCGGGCTCGTGGGTGAATGGGTGATCGAGTTTTGGTCCGAACCTCGTATTTTGACCAAGCAGGACCAGGGTCGATTTTTGACTTTTTGAAAAAAATGATAGAAAACCTATAATTAAGCATTGGGGTTGGATCTTTTAGCATTTATTGATGTTGATAAGTTAATCATGTTTAGATACAAGTGAATCAGAGGCGAATTCAAAAGGGAAAGCGGTGTTTGAGGCTTGAGTTTGGCCGTGGAATCCGAGGTAAGTGTTTGGCTTAACCTTAGCTTGAGGGAATAGGTGTTATGTCCTATTTGCTACTGTCACAACCCGAAATCCCACCTTCGGTCCATGACTGTGTCTTACGTTGAACCCGCTAGACAAGCCAACGTTGAACAAAATAAAACTCATTAACAACTAAAACGAACAAGATAACCAAGGCATCGATGGTCAACAATATGAAGGTTAACAAATTACCACAAATAATATAGCAACTTCAAAATAAAACCCGTATACATATCCCAGAACTGGTGTCACATACTCACGAACTGCCTAAGAGGTTACTAAATACAAAGGTCTGAAATAAGTACATATGACTGTCTTTGAACTATAAGATGAGATAGAGCTGAAAGTGAAGGATAGAAGGTGACGCCAAGGCCCACGAACGTCTGCGGGTCTACCTCGATGTATCCTGTATGAACTGATGAAATACTCCGACCGTCAGTGACCACCGGGTCCGACTGCGTAGTCTGCACAACATAAAGAAGTGCAGGTGTAGCATCAGTACAACCGACCCCATGTACTGAGTAAGTGCCGAGCCTAACCTCGGCGAAGTAGTGACGAGTCTAGGAACGACAACAATATATGTACCTGTGCAATTCTATATAATAACAGGAAAATGTCGACGGAAATAAGCAAGTAAAAACAGATACGGTGAGAAACATGCTGGGGGTAAAAGAGGCAACAAAATGCTAGCACGGTAGAACAGGGTAATAACTGAAATGTAAAAAGGTAAAAGCAGGAATTTAATGTCTCAGCACATATAATGAACAGCAAAAGGCACGACATGTCCCCTCGTGCATAATCTTGCAATCACTCGGCACAGAATGTCCCCTCGTGCATATATAGTAACACTCGGCACGGAATGTCCCCTCGTGCAATAAATAATCAATGATCAACACGGCATGTCCCCTCGTGTGATAAATAATAAACAATGCACGACATGTCCCCTCGTGAGATAAGTAATAAACGATCAACACGGCATGTCTCCTCGTGTGATAAATAATAAACAATCAGCACATCATGTTCCCTCGTGCGATAAATAATAAACAATCAGCATGGCATGTCCCCTCGTGTGATAAATAATATAAAAACAACAATATAAGGTGAAAACTAACAATAAAAATTCTCAAACGTACAGAAATACTCAATAAAATTCTATCGTCCCGGCAAGGGACTCAGCTATAACCAAACTCACTCAGAAATATAATTTCAACATTAAAAGCCTCAACTGAACAAATAATTCGATAACTTCCCACGTCATGGTACAAAATCAATGTATCACTTCTAAATCACCAATGACTCATAGTATAGATAATTTTAAGAACACGGTACGATTCATCCCAATTGACCCACGGGCATGCTTGACCACAACATATAGGTACTCGTCACCTCACCTATACGTTGTACATGAATTACACATTGCAATTAAGACTCTAGACCTATTCCCTCAAGCTAAGGTTATGCCAAACACTTACCTCGGGTCCAAGAATAGCAATTCAACCCTCTAACACCGCTTTCCTTTAGAATTCAACTCCGTAATGGTATTATCTAGACATAAGTAACTCAAGTGTATCAATAATGACTCAATAAATCAATTCCATAGCCTAATTACCCATTTCAAAGCATTCTTCCAAAAATACTAAAATTTGACCCCGGGCCCGCTTGGTCCAAACACGAGGCTCGAACCAAAACCCGTTCACCCATACCCCCACGAGTTAGAATATATAATGTGTTTTGAAATCCGACTCCAAATTGGGGTTGAATTGCCCAAAATTCCCAATAACCTAACTCTACCCAAAACCCCTAATTTCTACTTTGATGTTAGGATTTTAGGCTCAGATTCTAGTGTGATATCTTGTAAAAAGAAGTTAAGGAGTAAAGAACACGAGTTAGAAATCACTTACAAATGTTTTGGAGAAGAAGGAGTGTTTGGAAAATCGCCTCTTATGTTTTTAGGGCTTTGAAATATGAAAATAACTGAAATTCCCGTATAATTATACCCATTTCTGGTCCCGCACCGCGGCCCGCGAAAAAACGACCTCGTCCGCGGTAGCAAATGACAAGGAAAGGTGAAGAAACCGAGAAAAAATGACTGTAGTGACATGCTTTAGTATTTTGGCCATAACTTTCTCTACAGACGTCCAAATTACGTTTTCTTTACCTTTCTAGAAACTAGACACAAAGGGCTACAACTTTTGTTTTTGAATCATCTCAAATTCTTTGTAGATCAAAATATATAAGCCTCAGAAGTCGGACCAGTGACCCAACCCTCCACCGCGAACCGCGAAAAAAAGACTGCGGCCGCGAAGACCTTACCGCGGTCCGCAAAAAAAGGACCGCGGACGCGGTGGTAAGTTATGTGAACTGTGTTCTGCTATATTTTAAGCCTAAAAACATTCCGGGACCTACCCGAAACTCACTCGAGCCCTCGGAACCTCAAACCCAATGTACACACGACTTCAAAATTATCCTACGGACTTATTCGAGTAGTGAAACCACCAAAATAACATCAAAAACAATGAAATAAACTCCAAAATCTATAGAATTTTTTCAAACTTTATAAACTATTAAATTTTTCATTTTTGATCCGAAACACATCAAATCAAGTCCGTTTCACACCAAATTTTACAGACAACACATATTAACTATATCAAACCTGTTCCAAACGCCGGAACCTTAATACGGGCCCGTTATCACAGGTTTCACATCAAAGTTCATTTTCAAAAGTCCTTATTATTTTCGGAAAACAATTTTCTTTAAAAATTCATTTCTCGGTCTTGGGACCTCGGATTTCGATTCCGGGCATACGCCCAAGTCCCATATTTTCTTACGGACCCTCCGGTACCCTCAAATCACGGGTCCAGGTCCGTTTTCCAAAAATGTTAACCAAAGTCAACTTTATTCAATTTAACTATATAATTTCTTCATTTTATCAGTTTTTCACATAAAGACTTCCCGGCTTCGCGCTCGGGCTGCGCACATATATCGAGGTGAGATTAACGGAGGCTTTCGGGGCCTCGGAACACAGATTTAGCTAAATTAACATAGGATGACCTTTTGGGTCATCACAATCTCCACCTCTAAAACAAACGTTCGTCCTCGAACTGAAATAGAAAGGTACCTGAGTCTGAGAAAAGATGGGGATAACGGCTGCGCATATCGGACTCAGACTCCCAGGTAGCTGCCTCGGCAGGCTGACCTCTCCACTGAACACGAATCGAAGGATAATTCTTCGATCTCAACTAACGAACCTGCCTAGCTAATATGGTTACCGGCTCCTCCTCATAAGACAAATCCTGGTCCAACTGGACACCGCTGAAGTCAAATACATGAGATGGATGCGCAATATACCTCTGGAGCATAGACACGTGAAACACTGATGCACGACTGATAAATGCGGTGGAAAGGCAAGTCTGTAGGCCACCTCTCCTACCTTGTCCAAATTCTCAAATGGACCAATGTACCTAGGGCTCAACTTGCCCTTCTTCCCGCATCTCATCACACCCTTCATAGGCGACACTCTAAGAAACACCTGATCTCCTCCTATCATGAAAGTCAAATCTCAAACTCGACGATCAGCATAACTCTTTTGCCTGGACTGAGCTGTACGAAGCCTATCCTGAATAATCTTCACCTTGTCCAAGGCGTCTTGGACTAACTCAGAACCCAGTAACCTAGCCTCTCCCGGCTCAAACCATCCGACTGGAGACCGACATTGCCTACCATACAACGCCTCATAAGGAGCCATCTGGATGCTCGACTGATAACTGTTGTTGTAGGAAAACTCCGCTAAGGGAAAGAACTGATCCCATGATCCACCAAAGTCGAGGACACACGCTCGCAACATATCCTCCAAAATCTGAATAGTACGCTCGGACTGTCCGTCCGTCTGAGGATGAAATGTTGTGCTCAAATCAATCTGTGTGCCCAAATCTCGCTGAAATACTCTCCAGAAATAGGAGGTGAACTGAGTACCTCGGTCTGATATAATGGATATGGGTACACCATGCAATCTGACAATCTCTCTCATGTAAATCTTTGCCAACTTTTCTGTTGAATACGACACTGATACTGGAATGAAATGCGCTGACTTGGTCAGCCTATCCACAACGACCCAAACTGCATCAACCATCCTCTGAGTCCGTGGGATCCCAACTACAAAGTCCATGATGATACGCTCCCACTTCCACTCAGGAAGATGAATCTGCTTCATCAAACCACCGGGTCTCTGGTGCTCATACTTAACCTGTTGACAGTTCAAGCACCGAGCTACATAAGCTACAATATCCTTCTTCATCTTACGCCACCAATAATGCTGTCGCAAGTCCTGGTACATCTTTGTGGCGCCCGGATGAATGGAATACCGGAAACTATGGGCCTCCTACAGTATCAACTCACGAATGCCATCCATATCGGGCACACAAATACGACCCTGCATCCTCAAAACTCCCTCGACATCAACTGTGACCTGCTTGGCACGTCCGTGCCGAACCGTATCTCTAAGAGCACATAAACAATGATCATCATACTGCCTGGCACGAATACGATCATACAATGAAGAACGAGCGACGGTATGGGCCAAAAACTGCCACCCTAAGAAACCTCCAACCTCACAAATCGATTGGCTAACGCCTGAACATCCAAAGCAAGAGGTCGCTCTCCAACTGATAAATAGGCAAGACTACCCATGCTAACTGACTTCCGGCTCAACCACATTGGCCTTCCCCGGATGGTAGAGAATAGTAATATCATAATCCTTCAGCAACTCTAACCACCTCCTCTGCCTCATGTTCAACTCCTTTTGCTTAAACAAGTGTTGCAAACTCTTGTGATCAGTGAATACCTCACACGGTACCCCATACAAATAGTGCCTCCACATCTTCAAGGCATGAACAATAACTGCAAGCTCCAAGTCATGAACTGGACAATTCTTCTCGTGAATCTTCAACTGACGAGATGCATAGGCTATGACCCTGCCATCCTGCATCAATACCGCACCGAGCCCAACTCGTGACACATCACAATACATGATATATGGACCTGAACCTGTGGGCAATACCAACACTGGTGTTGTGGTCAATGTTGTCTTGAGCTTCTGAAAGCTCGCCTCACACTCCTCGGACCACCTGAACTGAGCACACTTCTGGGTCAACCTGGTCATCGGGGTTGCGATAGATGAAAAGCCCTCCACAAATCGGCGATAGTAACCTGCTAAGCCCAAGAAACTCCGAATCTCCGTAGCGGAAGTGGGTCTAGGCCAATCTCTAACTGCTGAAATCTTCTTGGGATCTACCTGAATACCCTCTGATGAAACCACATGGCCTAGAAATGCAACTGAACTTAACCAAAACTCGCACTTGGAGAACTTGGCGTACAACTTCCGATCTCTCAGAGCCTGGAGAACAACCCGAAGATGTTGCTCATGCTCCTCTCGACTCTGGGAATAAATCAAGATATCATCTATAAACACGATCACGAATGAGTCCAGACAAGGACTGAATACCCGATTCATCAACTTCATAAAAGCAGCGGGGGCATTAGTCAACCCAAAAGACATCACCAAAAACTCATAGTGCCCATAGAGAGTGCGAAAAGCTGTCTTAGGGACATCAGAAGCCCTAATCCTCAGCTGATGGTAACCAGATCTCAAGTATATCTTGGAAAACACTGTAGCACCCTGAAGCTGATCAAATAAGTCATCAATCCTCGGCAAAGGATATTTGTTCTTAATAGTAACCTTATTCAACTGCCGGTAGTCAATGCACATCCTCATTGAGCCATCTTTCTTCTTCAAGAACAACACTGGAGCACCCCAAGGAGAAACACTAGGCCTAATGAAGCCTTTATCCAACAAATACTGCAACTGCTCCTTCAACTCCTTCAACTCTGGCGGGGCCATACAATACGGGGGAGTGGAAATAGGCTGAGTTCCCTCAGCTACCTCAATACAAAAGTCAATATCCTTGTCGGGTGGTATACCCGGCAGGTCAGGAGGGAATACCTCTGGGAACTCGTGAACCACGGGCACAAACTCTATAAAAGGAACCTCGGCACTAGAATCACGAACATAGGCCAAATAGGCCAAACAACCCTTCTCGACCATGCGCCGAGCCTTCATATAAGAAATAACTCTACCAGAAGAATGACTAGGAGTCCCTCTCCACTCTAAACGAGGTACTCCTGGCAAGGCTAAGGTCACTGTCTTGGCATGACAGTCCAGAATAGCATGATAGGGAGATAGCCAATCCATCCCCAATATAACATCAAAGTCGACCATATCAAGAAGTAAAAGATCAACCTGAGTCTCCAGATCACCAATAACTACTACGCAAGCACGGTAGACTCGATCTACCACTACAGAATCACCCACCGGTGTAGACACATGCACAACAGTACTCAATGAATCACGGGGCATGCTCAAATAAGGGGCAAAATATGAAGACACATAGGAGAATGTATAACCCGGATCAAATAACACTGAAGCCTCCCAGCTGCAAACTAAAATCGTACCTATAATAACTGCATCAGAAACCTCAGCGTCAGGCCTGGCAGGAAAAGCATAACACCGGGCTCAGCCCCTCCAGCCTGAACAGCACTGGGTCGACCTACTACGGCCTGACCTCTACCTCTCGTGGCATGCCTTCCACCTCTATGAGTCTGACCCCCACCTCTGGCACCACGACCACCACCCCTAGCTGGATAATGGGGTGGGGGTGCAGCTGATGCAGGAACCATGGCACGGGAGCCCTGATATTGGGACCCACCAAAACCTCGGGGGCAAAACTTGGAGATGTGCCCCGAACCACCGCAACTGTAGCAAGTCTTCGGATGCTGAGAATACTGACCCTGGAACTATCCCTGACGACCAGAATGACCACCCTGAAGACTCTGAACCGGCGGTGGACTGATGGGAGCTGATGATGCACTGCGGGATACCTGGAGTGCCGACTGATAAGGCCTAGGGGGATGACCTCTACCAAATGAATCCCTGCCTCCAGATGAGGCACCACTGAAACGGCCGAAATAACGAGGTCTCTTGTCAGACCCCTGACCACCACCCTGGGATAATACCATCTCAATGCGTCTGGCCACATCGGCTGCATCCTGAAAAGAGATATCAGTACCCGTCTCCCTGGCCATCTGAAGTCTGATAGGCTGAGCCAGACCCTCAATAATTCTCTGAACCCTCTCCCGATCAGTGGGGACTATCATAATAGAATGCCTGGCTAGAGTAATGAACCTGGTCTCGTACTGAGTGACGGACATGGAGCCCTGCTGAAAACGCTCAAACTGCCTCTGAAGATCCTCTCTCTGAGTAACTGGAAGAAACTTCCCCAAGAATAATTCGGAGAACCAAGCCCAAGTCAAAGGTGCAGACCCAGCTGGCCTGGTCAAGCAATAGTCTCTCCACCAAGTCTTAGCAGAACCCGAAAGACGAAAAGTAGCAAAATCAACTCCATTGGACTCCACAATGCCCATGTTCCGAAGAACTTCATAACAGTTGTCCAAGTAATCCTAGGGGTCCTCTGATGGTGCACCAGTAAATGTAGTAGTGAATAACTTGGTGAACCGATCTAGTCTCCATAGAGCATCTGCTGACATAGCTGCACCCTCGGCTGTCGGTGCCACAATACCCGGTTGAGCTACTCCAGTTGTCTGAGGTGCTGGAGTCTGAAACTGAGTGGCAACCTGCCCCGGGGTATGAATAGCAGGAGTCTGGGTCCCTCCACCAGCCTGAGAACCAGCTCGTGCAGTAGGAAGAAGACCAGCTTGAGCCACACTCTCCATAAGTCCTACGAAGCGGACTAGAGCATCCTGAAGCACTAGGGTGGCAATGAACCCCTCCGGGACCTAAGGTGGTCCGACTGGAATCGTCTAAGTAGGAACCTTACCGGCAAAGTCTACCTGTGGGTCCTCTAATGGAGCTGCTGCTCTAGGCTGAACCCTGCCCCTGCCTCGGCCTCTAGCACGACCTTGGCCTCGGCCCCTCGTAGGAGCTACAATAGGAGGATAAGGTTGCTGGTCGATCGATGAGGAAGCACGCGTCCTCGCCATCTACGAGAGAGTAGAATAGAGACTCAATTAGTATTTAGAAGTCAAATGGCACGACAGAGAATGAAACATATGAAGTTATTCCTAACTGTGCAGCCTCTGGGGATAGGTACAGACGTCTCCGTACCGATCCCTCAGACTCTACCAAGTTTGTCCGTGAGTTGTGAGACCTAAGAAACCTAGGGCTCTGATACCAACTTGTCACGACCCGAAATCCCATCTTCGGGCCATGACTGCGTCTAACGTTGAACCCGTTAGACAAGCCAATGTTTAACTAAATAAAACTCATTAACAACTAAAACGAACAAGATAACCAAGGCATCGATGGTCAAAAATATGAAGGTTAACAAATTACCACAAATAATATAGCAACTTCAAAATAAAACCCGTATACATATCCCATAACTGGTGTCACATACTCACGAACTGTCTAAGAGGTTACTAAATACAAAGGTCTGAAATAAGTACATATGACTGTCTTTGAACTATAAGATGAGACAGAGCTGAAAGTGAAGGATAGAAGGTGACGCCAAGGCCCACGAACGTCTGCGGGTCTACCTCGATGTCTCATGTATGAACTGATGAAATACTCCGACCGTCAGTGACCACCGGGTACGGCTGCGTAGTCTGCACAACATAAAGAAGTGCAGGTGTAGCATCAGTACAACCGACCCCATGTACTGAGTAAGTGCCGAGCCTAACCTCGGCAAAGTAGTGACGAGGCTAGGACCAACAACAATATATGTACCTGTGAAATTCTATATAATAACAGGAAAATATCGACGGAAATAAGCAAGTAAAAACAGATACAGTGAGAAACATGATGGGGGTAAAAGGGGCAACAAAATGCTAGCACGGTAGATTAGGGTAATAACTGAAATGTAAAAAGGTAAAAGCAGGAATTTAACGTCTCAACACAGATAATGAACAACAAAAGGCACGACATGTCCCCTCATGCATAATCTCGCAATCACTAGGCACGGAATGTCCCCTCGTGCATATATAGTAACATTCGGCACGGAATGTCCCCTCGTGCAATAAATAATCAATGATCAACACAGCATGTTACCTCGTGTGATAAATAATAAACAATGCACGACATGTCCCATCGTGCGATAAATAATAAACGATCAACACGGCATGTCTCCTTGTGTGAAAAAAAATAAACAATCAGTACATCATGTTCCCTCGTGCGATAAATAATAAACAATCAGCACGGCATGTCCCTAGTGTGATAAATAATATAAAAAACACAATATAAGGTGAAAACTAACAATAAAAATTCTCAAGCGTACAGAAATACTCAATAAAACTCTATCGTCCCAGCAAGGGACTCAGCTATAACCAAACTCACTCAGAAATATAATTTGAACAGTAAAAGCCTCAACTGAATAAATAATTCGATAACTTCCCATGTCATGGTACAACATCAATGTATCACTTTTAAATCACCAATCACTCATAGTACAGAGAATTTTAAGAACACGGTACGATTCATCCCAATTGACCCACGGGCATGCTTGACATAACATATAGGTACTCGTCACCTCACCTATACGTTGGACATGAATTACACATAGCAATTAAGACTCTATACCTATTCCCTCAAGCTAAGGTTAGGCCAATCACTTACCTCGGGTCCAAGAATAGCAATTCAACCCTCTAACACCGCCTTTCCTTTAGAATTTAACTCCGTAATGGTATTATCTAGACATAAGTAACTCAAGTGTATCAATAATGACTCAATAAATCAATTCCATAGCCTAATTACCCATTTTAAAGCATTCTTCCAAAAATACTAAAATTCGACCCCGGGCCCGCTTGGTCCAAACACGAGGCTCGGACCAAAACCCGTTCACCCATACCCCCACGAGTTAGAATATATAATTTATTTTGAAATCCGACCCCAAAGTGGGGTTGAATTGCCCAACATTTCCAATAACCTAACTCTACCCAAAACCCCTAATTTCTACGTTGATGTTAGGATTTTAGGCCTAGATTCTAGTGTGAAATCTTGTAAAAAGAAGTTAAGGAGTAAAGAAAATGAGTTAGAAATCACTTACAAATGTTTTGGAGAAGAATGAGTGTTTGGAAAATCGCCTCTTATGTTTTTAGGGCTTTGAAATATCAAAATAACTGAAATTCCCTTATAATTATACCCATTTCTGGTCCCCCACCGCGGCCCGCGAAAAAACGACCGCGGCCGCGGTAGCAAATGACAAGGAAATGTGAAGAAATCGAGAAAAAATGACTGTAGTGACATGATTTAGTATTTTGGCCATAACTTTCTCTACAGACGTCCAAATTACGTTTTCTTTACCTTTCTAGAAACTAGACACAAAGAGCTACAACTTTCGTTTTTGAATCATCTCAAATTCTTTGTAGATCAAAAGATATAAGCCTCATAAGTTGGACCAGTGACCCAGCCCTCCACCGCGAACCGCGAAAAAAGACTGCGGCCGCGAAGACCTTACCGCGGTCCGCGAAAAAAGGACCGCGGACGCGGTGGTAAGTTATGTGAACTGTGTTCTGCTATATTTTAAGCCTAAAAAAATTCTGGGACCTACCCGAAACTCACCCGAGCCCTCGGAACCTCAAACCCAATGTACACACGACTTCAAAATTATCCTACGGACTTATTCGAGTAGTGAAACCACCAAAATAACATCAAAAACAATGAAATAAACTCCAAAATCTATAGAATTTTTTCAAACTTCATAAACTATCAAATTTTTCATTTTTGATCCGAAACACGTCAAATCAAGTCTGTTTCACACCAAATTTTACATACAACACATATTAACTATATCGAACCTGTTCCAGACGCCGGAACCTTAATACGGGCCCATTATCACAGGTTTCACATCAAAGTTCATTTTCAAAAGTCTTTATTATTTTCGAAAAATAATTTTCTTTAAAACTTCATTTCTCGGTCTTGGGACCTCGGATTTCGATTCCGGGCATACGCCCAAGTCCCATATTTTCTTACGAACCCTCCGGTACCCTCAAATCACGGGTCCAGGACCGTTTTTCAAAAATGTTGACTAAAGTCAACTTTATTCAATTTAACTATATAATTTCTTCATTTTATCAGTTTTTCACATAAAGACTTTCCGGCTACGCGCCCGGGCTGCGCACACATATCGAGGTGAGATTAACAGAGGCTTTCAGGGCCTCGAAACACAGATTTAGATAAATTAACATAGGATGACCTTTTGGGTCATCACAGCTACGTGTTAGTGTTATGTTCAACGTATAAGTGTGGTGACACGTATCTATACGTTGGTGTCAAGCATGCCCGTGAGTCGTATATTGTGATTGATATGATTTTTCATTACGCACTAGTTAGGTTCAATTTGATAATTATCCATGATGATAATATTTCATTGGTATTTCCTATTGCTGAGCATTGGTTCAAGTTGAGATTTATTTCGTGAAGCTAATTAATTAAGCGAGATTGGATAGAGTTGTTTTCCTTGCCGGGATGATTTGGTTTATATTGTTGACTCTCTTTTCGGGACGTTATGGTTTCTATTATTGTTTATACTGTTGATTTCCTTGTCAGAATGCTGTCATTTCATTTATTTGGGTGAGAAAGAGTGTAAAGCACGAAAGGTGATACCGTGCGTGATATTGTGAGTGAGTGTTAAAGCACTAAGGGTAATGTCGTGCCGATATTGCGAGTGTTAATGCACGAAGGGTGATGTCGTGCCATATTAATGAAATTAAAAGCACGAAGGGTGATGTCGTTCCATGATTATGAGAGAGTAAAAGCACGAAGGGTGATGTCGTGCCGTTTCTGTTGATTTTATGGTGAGAACGAGAGTAAAAACACGAAGGGTGATGCCGTTCCATGATTATGAGAGAGTAAAAGCACGAAGGGTGATGTCGTGCCGTTTCTGTTGATTTTATGGTGAGAACGAGAGTAAAAACACGAAGGGTGATGCCGTGCATTTGTCTCTGTGTTATTATTTCCATTGTTTTAAGTCTGATATTTACTTTGTCGCTTTATTTTGTTACTGTCATAACTTGATATTTCCTCCCCTCAGCATGTTCCCCTTTTCCGTATTATTCTGTTTAAATTCTTTTTATTATTGCTTCTCGTATATGATAAAATTGCACATGTTTATATGGTTGTGTCCTAGCCTTGTCACTACTTCGTCGAGGTTAGGCTCGACACTTACCAGAACATGGGGTCGGTTCTTATCTACTTCTGAGACAGATGTATATTTATTTTGTTCAGACCACTATGTGCAGTATTCGTAGACAGTCCGTGAAATTGTGACACTAGTTTTGGGTGTAGTTTTATTATGGAGTTCGTATTAGTATTAAATTAAACTGTTAGATTCTGTTCTTCCGCATTTTGATTTCCGCTGTTTTTCTTACATCATCTGGTAAACTGTTAAGGATAAATGAATAAGGTAAAATAATCAGTAACGTTGGCTTGCCTAGCGGGTTCAATGTTAGGCGCCATCACGATCCCGACGGTTGGAAATTCAGGTCGTGACAAGTTGGTATTAGAGCACTAGGTTACTTAGGTCTCACAATTCACGAACAAGCTTAGTAGAGTCTGAGGGATAGGTAAGGAGACGTCTGTGCTTATCCCCCAGAGGCTACAGAGTTTAGGAATGACTTCACATATATTCTTCTCCGTCGTGCGATTTGAGTTCTCAATGCTAACTGAACTTCTACTCTGTTCTTTCGCAAATGGCGAGAACACGTGCTTCTTCATCCACTGATCAGCAGCCCGAGTCCCCAATGGCAGCTCCTACGAAGGGCAGGGGACGAGGCCGAGGGCGTGCTATAGGCCGAGGCAGGGGCAGAGCTCAACCCAGAGCAGCAGCACCAGCGGCGGAGCCTCAAGTAGAGTTTGCTGATGAGGTTCCAGCCCAGATAACTCCGGCAGGGCCAACTCAGGTCCCCGAGGGGTTCATCGCTACCCCGGCACTCAAGGATGCTCTGGTTCGTCTAGTGGGCCTCATGGAGAGTGTTGCTCAGGCATGATTACTTCCTGCAGCACCAGCCATCTCTCAGGCTGGGGAGGATCACAGACTCCCGCTACTCGCACTCCAGAGCAGATGACTTCTCAGTTTAAGATTCTAGCATCTCAGCCAGTTCGGGTAGTTCAGCCGGGTAGTTAAACACTTCTAATTGCACAAAAATTTGCCAACTACTATTGCGTCAAGTTTTCAGCATTTAGTAATACATTGATCCTTTTGGGAAATGAAAAGGGTCAACAGAAATAAAAGATAGCCTAGGGAACAGGGACGTGGGAGCTGTAATCTGTGAAGTGTCATCCCCTTAATTGTGTGCCATTTTAAATTTTTAATCATGCAACATCCATATAAACTTTGGAAATTGGAACCACATTTTAGTTAATGTTCATATCTACTACTCCCTGTCCAAAATAAGTATTTTTCGGCTGTTTTCACGTATATTAAGAAATTCATCTTTTAGTATTAATTAAATTAATCATATTAATATTTATTATTCCACATAAATACTCCTAACACATACTTCAACACTATTTACTCCAAAGACAATGTAGGAAAAAAGATAATTAATTCATTGTCGAAATCTGGAAAAATTACTTATTTTGGATCCAAAAAAATGCCAAAAAATCGCTTATTTTGGACCTGAGGGAGTAGTTGTCTCCGACTCCAAAAGAGATTACAACTTGTTTGACTAAACTGGAAAAATCAGCTTATTTTGAAAATTGTTTTTTTCAGAAGACCTTTTCTTAAAAGTATTTTTGGTGAGAACCAATTTGTGTTTCACTAATTAATTTATAAAGTATATCTAAGCAGCAATAAGTGTTTGACCAAGTTTTAAAAAAATATTTCTAAGTCTATTTTTTTCTAAAGTGCTTCTAAAAAAAAAATACTTATGGGAAGAAGCTATATTTGTTTCCTGCTTCTGCTTCTCCTCAGAAGCACTTCTTTTCTTCTAAAAGCTTGGCCAAATACTTCAAAATTAAATAATAATAAAAAGGCTTTTTTTTTCAAGTTTTGTGCATCAGACATTGTATCAATTACTTGTAAGAACGAGATTCTTTATATTGTAATAGATAGTTATACCTCCGTAACAAAGAACTCAAATCAATTTTTCTTTGACATTGAACCATTACTACATCGTATATGTGGATATGTAAATATAAGTATCAGGGCGCAACTAGCATAGAGCTTGTGGGTTCGGCCGAACCCAGTAATTTTGGTACAAATCATATATTTATCTTAAAACTTTATTGAATGTGTATAAATTGTTAATTTAGAAAGTAACATAATCGAATTAGAATCTCGAACCCACAAGTTTTAAATTTTAGCTCCGCATCTACTATCATATATATTAATTCATTTGGCTCTATTTATTCTTGCTCGAGGTGGATGATTAAAAATTATCATGTCCAGCTCCCTCATAGGATGAATCTATAAGATTTTATCTATCGCAATACTAAAAAAAATTAACTTGAATGATCCTATATTAAGAGCTAAAGGTATGCATCATAATTATTATTTACTTATAATAATATGTAACTTTTTATAGCAAAGTCTAATTAGTAATAGGAGTTAAGTTGCAATGTAAAAATTATTATACTATCAATGCATACTATTAAATCCTTATGTTATACGGACAGATAATTTAATGTTCCCTAATATATTTTATAAATGTGATTAATCTATTATAGTATTATATTACATATTATTTTTAAGAGATTAGTAATTTCTATAATTTCTTTTACACTGTCACTTGTAGTTAGTGGATGGAGTATATATATATGAGCAAAAAAACCATGTCTACGTTCTGAATTCTCTCCCATAGAAACGCGCAAAACCCATAACTACAGCACGAGCTCAACGTTGTTGCTTTGACGTGCTTTATTGGTGGTGAGTATGGGTTGGGCTATCGCATTGCACGGCGGTGCCGGTGACATTCCCCGTGATCTTCGACCGGAACTCCGTCAACCCTGAGAAGCTTGCCTCTACCGTTGCTTACAAATCGGCATTGATGCTCTCAATTCCCACAAATCGCCGTTGGATGTTGTTGAACTTGTGGTATGTATGTATATCCTACATCTTCCATTTGCGGGGTTACATATCTACTTGCCAATACTTTTTCTCGTGTGTTTTTTCATGAGAAATTTTGCGATTGATGTTTTTTGGGCTTTGCCCTGAATATTTGTTGATTGAATGTATTGTTGTACATATGTTGTGGTAGCTGACATCATAGATCTGATTAAACTTTCAAAAAGTCTCAAAACAAAAATTGTCCAAAATTGCTCCTTGCACCCCAAGCTTTAGATTGGTTGTTTCTTTGATTGGTAAAAGAGTTCGCCGTCTGTGGGGATCGAACCCACGACCACGTGGTTAAAAGCCACGCGCTCTACCACTGAGCTAAGAAGGCTCTTTGTAAAAATTCTACGTAGTAGGTGGATCTAAGCGTAATGATCTGGGGAACGCAATAACTTTAGTCAAATTTTATATTTCTGTTAAGAAATTCACATAATGCGTTCAAACTATTCAGAACGTAAAAATGATTATAATTCAGAACCCATAAAATTAAATCTTAGATCCACATCTGGTTGTCATCATAATTGTTGCACGAGTGTTTGTATAAATGATTACTTGTGGTTATCATTTATGTGACTTTATAATGTACTGGGATTTGGGAACCATGGTGAACTTGTAAATTGTAATTACGGACCTCTAAGGCCCTCGGATACTTCAGGTTTTTGTATACTCGTGGTAAACTAAAGAGATAATTATAGTCCAGAACCCATAAGTTTAAAATCCTGGATCCACATCAGGCTGTCATCGTAATGTTGCACGAGTGTATTTATGAATAGTTACCTATGATTATCATTTATGTGACCTGATCGCATAAAAGTTATTTTATATCAATATATAGAAGTTAAATTTACAGCCTCTTTGCCCTATCAGGGTGGGGTAAGGTCTGCGTACCCATTACCCTTCCCAGACCCCCACTTTGTGGAACTTCACCGGGTAGTTGTTGTTTGTTTTGCATATAGAAGTTAAACTCTTCGAAACCTGTAATTATGGAACTCAATCTAAGGCCCTCGGAAACTTTAGGTTTTTGTATGCTCTTGGTAAACAATAGTGATAAAAGAGAATTGAAGTTGAATCAAACAGGTGCGTGAACTGGAAAATGATCCACACTTCAATGCTGGTAGAGGTTCGGTTTTAACCAGCAATGGCACGGTAGAAATGGAAGCTTGCATCATGGATGGAAGTACAAAGAAATGTGGAGCTGTTTCTGGCCTCACTACAGTTGTTAATGCTGTATCTCTCGCTAGGCTAGTAATGGAGAAAACTCTACATGTATACCTTGCATTTGAAGGAGCAGAAGCATTTGCTAGGGAACAGGTTTGTAAAAACTTGTCATTGAACATTTTTTTCGCCTTGTTTTCTTTTATCGTCTTCTCGTTATTGTTTGTTGCTACTGGTATTTTCTCATTTTTCCTTGTGCGAGGGTCTACTGAAAAAAGCCTCTACATTCGCTGTACGTAGGGGGTAATGTCTGTGTACTATCTATCCTCCCCAGACCCGCTATACCCTTTTGGACATCCCAAATAAGTTGAGACAGGAGCAATTAGCATATATAGTAACTTGACTAAATTAATTCCAGTGATTAAACTCTTCTCAGAGTATAACCACCTGGTTGTATCATGTTAAGTAAGCTTTGTTAACTGTGGTGATTTTGTTATCTAGGGAGTTGAAACTGTAGATGCAAACCATTTTATCACTCCGCAAAATATTGAGAGATTGAAACAAGCTAAAGCAGCTAACAGAGTTCAGGTACTTTTGTCCCAGCTCAGTCATTTTATTCTCTCTGCTGCAATGTAGCATATTTGTGCTTGTTTACCACCTACTGTTTGGTTGCTATTTTTTCGCTTCAGTTTTCTTAATAACTTTTTGTTGATACTATTTGTTGTCAATGTTTCTTTTCATCTTTTTTTTAGCTGATGGTCTATCGAAAACCGCCTTTTTGACCTCCCAGGGTAGGGGTAAGGTTTGTGTATACACTACCCTCCCCAAACCCACTTGTGGAAGCTGAATGGATTTGTTGTTGTTGTTATCTATTTTGCTCGGACTCTTCGAAAATATCATCGGGGGTGTGTCGGATCCTCCAAAAATAGTGTGTTTTTGGAGGATCCGATCCGAGACGGGTGCGACATCATTTTGGAGAGTTCACGCAACATATGTTATTCTATTTTTCAAATTGTTTAATGCATCATATGGATGAACAAAAAACTACCTAAGCAAGTTGAAGTAGTTCTTCTCTTGCTAACTTGGCAACACCACAAAGTTCATGTGTACTTTTTCATCCTCTTCTTGCCTTTGAACATGGGCGGTGTTGGATATTGAGTTTGGATCTCGGGTCGCTCCATGTGGGCTGATCCGACCCATTTTAAAGAGATAAGGTAAAAGGAAGTTACCCAATAAAAATCACCATACACAGTTATCTTTAGTGATGGGGTTGATCAGTTTTTGGAAGTGGGTTAACTTCTCTTTTATATATACGTAAGTTTCCTTCTTCTCAGAACATAGAGAAAAACAGAAACTTTCTTCTACTTCTGAAAACAAAAATCACACAAGGATAAAAGACACTTAGTTCGTGGAAATTCTAACTTTGTTTTCAAGAGATTCAAAGTTCGACTTGGAGCAATTCTTTTGGTGGTGAGTTCAACGATCTCCGTTGCGACAAAAGGTACACAACTTGTTGTTCTCATCCCGAGTTTTATTTCTACATTGGTATCAAAGCCATTATTGTGTATTCTATGAACATAAATATGGATACACATGAAATTGTTTTACTGGGAAATAGAATTTTGTTTTGTTTTCCATTAACAGAAATGAAACGATATGGAGCAGTGATTATATTCTTTTTTTTTGTTTGCTTTTTGGATTTTAAGAATATAATTCAATAAAGATAACTGTGAATGATACCCAGATGCGAAAAATAGTATAGTAAAAAAAATTTGTTTATTCTTAGGCAAGTTGCAGGCTTGCAATGGAGTTGAGAACTTTTTTTTGCGACTCAAATTAGTGTTCGAGAATTTTTTTTAAGAAGAAAAAAGAAGCATCTGAGTAATCAAAAGGAAACAGAATATGGAGTCATCACTACATTGTTTTTTGTTTTTCCATAATATATGGAGCCATTACTGCATTTCAACGCATGATGTTCTGTTATCCATTTTTTTTCCTTTTGTCCTTTCTGAATTGGTGAAACAGTGAAAAGGAACGGCAAAAGATATTTAAAAAAATTCAAATCTTGAAAGTATGGATTGTATACAACAATAGAAACTTGCTTGAAAGAATTTTTCCTTTGTATGGACCATGAACTGATATAAACTGGCCCTAATATATCATAATATCTTCTTAATATAGAAAATTAGTTTAGCATTAATCCCTTACATTGATATACTTCTACGAGTTATTGTGACATACGTTGTCACATTGGATGGTTGTAGCCATTATCATTGTTTCCTTGGTCCTATTTTAGATATGGCTGAACAGGGACAAGTTCGAATTACTCCAAGTGGGAGTTCTCGAAGTCAAGGAAGAGCACAATGTAGAAAGGTACTTTGTCGCAGGACTTATTTCTATAATGATTCAGACTCGGAGCCTGAAGTCATAAGGAATGTCCCAAGGGCGAGACAAAATGAGTTAAGGGATCGAAGGGCTGAACGAAGGGAAAGAGAAAAGAAATTTAGAGAGCTTAGGGCTTCACTAGCTGAACATATTGGACATTATCAGTTTACCCGAGATGCACTAATTGATGCTATTGACGAAATTGTACTATCTGATTGGGAAGCCTTAGCAATTTTAGTAGATTCACTTGGAGAACCTTTAGGTAATATTTTAACTGAAGTTTATCACGAGGTTTGGCCAAGTGAACCTTTTTGGGTTTATGTTCTTAAATTTGAAGCCGAGTGGGAGAACCGTCTCTACAACTACTTGTAATTACAACTACTTTTAATTAATGAAACTTTGTTATTTGTTTGCAAGATTACATGTCATTTTATTTGTTTGTTTTTAATGTGTGGCAATTAAAACAAGTATGGCATGATATTGAAAATCTTGACGAGATACACACTATGAGAAATGATTTTATAAAATATTAGTTGAACATTTAATTGTAGATGATGAATGGTAACGTAGTAACCTTTCGATTCTATACTAAGTGTTAAATTAATATTTTATTTAATTGATTTGCCTAAGTGTGTACATCACATGCGAGAATGATAAGTAATAAATACACTTGCATTATTGTTTCATTTAACAGACTATGGCATCAAAAACTATCATTGCTGACTTAAACAAGGGTGAAAAACTGCACGGTGAAAATTATGATATTTGGAGCTGTAAGATGTGGTATGTGCTGGAAGAGCAAGATGCCCTTGAAGCCATTAACTATGTCATAGTTTGCCCAGAGGAGGGTCATACTGCCCAACATAGGTTAGATCTTGAGGCATACAATTCTTGGAAAAAGAAAGATGCCACTGCTCGTGGAATCATTGTAAGCTCAGTTATGGATGATTTCATTCATGAATGTGAACAATTCCCTACTGCTAATGCCATTTGGGCGCATTTGAGAGAAACATATGGGGGTACTACTGTAACCCGCCTTAGACAGCTGACTATCAAATTTGACACTTACAAAAAGCGTCATGACCACAGTGTCAAACAACACCTTAGGGTGATGTCAAACATGATAGCTCAACTCAAAGGTGTTGGCCATGTTCTCTCTGACGAGCAGTAGGTTCAGGTAGTGATTCGGTCTCTTCCCAATAATTGGGAACATCTGAAGGTTAACTTGACCCACAATGATAGCATCAACACTTTTGTTGATGTTGCCCGCCATGTGGAGCTTGAAGATGAGCGGCTTGGTGCTGCTAAAGCTGTACCTAATGCCTTTGTAGCAGAAATCAAGTGGTACAAAGAGATCAAGCTTCAAGCGCAAGAGAAACTGGAAAAATGACGGAAAGGGTAAGGAGACCGGAGAAGGATCCTCCAAGAAAGGAAACAAGCCACATTTCAAGAAAGGAAAAAGGTTCTATAAGAAGAAAGACAAGAGCAAGATGAAATGCTACAATTGCCAAGTCCCAGGGCATTTTGCTCGTGAGTGCACTGAGCCGAAAAAGGTAGCATTTAAAAAAGCATCTCTTAGTGCTATATATGTTTCTAGCACTGTTTTACTAACTGAATCTTATCCTGTGTGGATTGTAGACTCAGGGGCCACCGACCATGTGAGCCGTGATAGAGAAGCATTCATAGAGTTTCGTCGAGTTTCACCTGGATCAAAGCATGTATTTGTGGGAAATAATGCAAAGCTTGAAGTCAAAGGGATAGGCACTTGCAGAATGGACATGCGTGGTGGCCGATCTTTGATGTTGCATGATGTCCTTTATGTTCCAGAGATTCGACGAAACTTAGTCTCTGTGTCTGTTCTTCTAGATTTAGATTTTAATTTGAACTTTAGTCGCAGTGGTCTTAGAATTACTCAAGACAATATTTGTTATGGTTTTGGACATCGTTATGATGGTTTTATTGTGTTAGATTGTAATCCTTCTACGTATAACTATTATGTTGACCGTTGTGTTATGGCATGTTATTCTAGTAACAATGATGTTGATGTTATTACATGGCATGCAAGATTAGGTCACATAGGGCAGGATCGAATGAATAGATTGGCTAAGGAAGGACATTTGGGTTCTTTCTCTAAAATTGAAATGCCAACTTGTGAAAATTGTCTTGCCGGAAAGATTACACGTAAACCATTTGGAAAGGCTAAGAGAGCCGATTTTCCATTGCAATTAATTCATTCTGATATCTGTGGTCCAATGAATGTGAGGGCTAGGTCTGGTGCTTTATATTTCATTACGTTCATTGATGATTTCACGCGCTTTGGTTATGTCTATTTGATTTCTCATAAATCTGAAGCACTTGAATGCTTTATGAAATTTTTGAATGAAGTTGAGAATCAATTAGACAAAAGGATTAAGACCCTAAGAACCGATAGAGGGCGTGAATATCTTTCAAAAGAATTTGAATAATTATGCAATGAAAAGGGAATCACCAGACAGTTAACTATTTCGTACACACCTCAACAAAATGGTATAGCATAAAGGAGGAATAGAACACTACTGGACATGATAAGGTCCATGATGGCGCAGGCAAATTTACCTATCTCTTTTTTGGGAGATGTGTTATTGACTGCAACTTACATATTGAACAAAGTGCCTTCTAAATAAGTTTCTTCCACTCCTTATGAGCTATGGACTGGTCATAAACCGAACTTAAAGGATTTACGACCTTGGGGTTGTGCTGCATATGTAAAAGATTCTTTTAGCAAGTTTGGTAAATTAGGTCCAAAAGGCAAGAAATGTATCTTTATAAGATATTCAGAACACTCCAAAGGGTATGTGTTCATTGGTGAATTAGAGGATGGGAGTGTTAGTGAGATTGAATCACGAGATGTCACATTTCTGGAAAATGATTTTCCAAAGAAAGGCGAGGTAAAGAATAGTGAGCCTCTTTATGAAATGTTGAACTCAGATAGTCAGCAAGTGTCTTCTGACATAGTTGATAATCAAATTGATCAAGATATTATTCTTGATCCGAGTGGGAGTGGGAACTCTCAATCCCAAAATCCTTCTGACGAACCTGAATTTCAACTACGAAAGAGTGCCAGGAAAAATATACCCAAACGTACTTATGAAATTGAGGATTATATTTTCTTGGTATCTCCGACAGAAATGGATGAGCCAAAGTCTGTGACTGAGGCTTTATCAAGCCCTGGAAAAGATGAGTGGATGAAAGCAATGAAAGAAGAATTAGAGTCCATGAAAACCAACAAAGTCTGGGATCTAGTTGACCTTCCGCCTGGGCGTAGACAAATGGGTTCTCAAAATTAAACACAAAGCGGATGGGTCAATAGAAAGATACAAGGCACGATTGGTGGCAAAAGGCTTTACTCAAGAAGCTGGAATAAATTATAAGGAAACATTTTCACCTGTTGTGAAGTTTACCTCAATTCGCTTACTTTTGGCTATTGTTGCACGTTTGGATTTGGAATTACATCAAATGGACATGAAGACATCTTTTCTCAATGGAGAACTGAACGAAGAAATCTACATGGAACAACCTGTAGGCTTCATTGTTAAAGGCCAAGAAAAGAAGGTATGTAAATTGAAAAGATCTATTTATGGTCTGAAGCAATCT
>MDKH01047084.1:0-10351 GCA_005239495.1 Nicotiana undulata | reverse complement strand
TCTTTGAGGCCGGGTATGATATGATAATGATGATGCCCATAGAGGCGAATGTTCTATGATGATCATGATGCCCACAAAGGCGGATGTTTTAAAAAGATTATGTTTATATATGTATCATGCATTTCATGTTATTGTCTCTTAGAAGCACTCAGATGCTACAGGTTGTATCTCCTACATCTCTCTTTACATTACTGTTCTTATTTATGCTTTCCTACCTTACATACTCATTACTTTATTCGTACTGACGTCCTTTTATTTGTGGACGCTGCATGTCGTGCTGCAAGTCCTGATAGACAGGTAGACACAACTCTCCCACCACAATAAGCTTTCTAGTTCAACGGTTATATGCGAGATCCCTTCTCCGGACTTGTCGTGGTCTTGGTATGCATTTTTGTTATAGATGTTATGGGTATATTGGGGCCCTGTTCTGGCTATGATGCATTACTTATGCTCCTTTAGAGGCTCATAGACAGGTGTCAACTCATGTATAGTTTGGTATGCCTTGTTGGATAATTTTTATTGTATAGTCTTTCATGACAGCGTTGTAGCTCGTACCTTTTATGTAGTTTCTTAGAAATATTGTCATTCCATGTGATGTATGTTGATGATCCATATCTACCATTTATATTGATCTCGTTATCCCTTAAAGATAATAAGAAGGTTAGATAAAATGTACGTTGGTGCTCGGCAAGTATGGCACGGGTGCTAGTCATGATCCTCCAGTTTGGGTCGTGACAACATCCCTCATTTTTGGATGTTAAGGTTTCGTTCTTAGTTAATTGACGTAGACTCGGTAATGAGATTATCTTGAGGTTAACGTATTTATGCTATTTATAATAATCGATAAGTAAGTTCCATGAAGGATAAATGGTACACAAATTAAAGAAAATGAGTTTCGTTGAAGTGCCGATTTGGGATAAAATACGGGTCGAGCGGTAATACCCAATATCTATGGACTAGTACCATACAAAGTACCATATGACCATGATAGTATGATGTATAAAGTGTATTAAAAAAACAAGTAAAATTGTAAATAAATTGTGATAATTTTTAATTATGCAGATAATTGGTTAATTACCAGGTAACGAAACATTACCTAATCAACTAATAAGTTTGGATAAAGATTAAAAACATATCCCCACCCCCACGTGGCAGCAAGCCCTTCCTAAAACTATGACTCTTGGTCAATCTTTATTAGGTGGCAAGAAAATAATGTATTAGTACCAAGACACTTCTTTTCATATACAAAAGAATCCTACAGACGTTAGCTTTTACACATTAATTAGAGGACACTACAATTCAGATAGGAGCTTTGCACCTTAGCAACAAAAGTTCTTACAAAATTCCTACTAAGTTCCTACAACCAAAACGAGATTTCCTACAAGTTTCAAACGGAATTCTTGCGACCAAATCGATTCCTAACAAGAATTATTAGAACCTTAGCAACGTAAAATTTTGCGGTTTTAAAAGAGTACGATGCAACTTTTTTCAAAAATATCATACGGATTTTTTCCTACTCCAGGTATGTTAAGGCTAAGCTCTTATTTCATTTTGGCATGATCTCGTAATTACACGAGTTTGATAACGAGTCATAAAAAAAATTCATATCCCAAAATTTACGTATATTTTGCTAGTCTCGCAAGTTACGTATCGGACCCACTTTTGCTCCACACCCCAAAGGCAGATGAGAAGCTATACCTATACTTGGCGGTGTTCGAGATAGCGGTAAGTGGTGTATTAGTTCGAGAAGAACAAGGTACACAATTTCCAGTTTATTACGTGAGTCGAACCTTAGGAGATATTGAAACTAGGTATCCACACTTGGAAACATTGGCACTTGCATTAATAAACGCATCTAGAAAATTAAAGTTGTATTTCCAGTGTCATCCTATATGTGTTATCACCACTTATCCACTATGACATGTTTTACACAAGCCCGAATTATCGGGTTGATTGGCCAAATGGGCCGTCAAACTTGGTGGGTACGATATCGAATCAACCCGAACCGCCATCAAGTATCAAATATTAGCAAACTTTGTAGCAGACTTTTCGCCAAACCTCGTAGCCCAAGGGGAAAAGTAAATTATGTTAAAATCAGGTACATCATCGGGGGTATGGACCTTCTTCACGGACGGTGCCTCGAATGTGAAAGGGTCCGGGCTCGGTATTGTTTTGAAACCCCTAAGGGAAATGTTATTAGGCAATCAATTAAGATTTCCAAACTGACTAACAATAAGGCCGAGTATGAGTCTATCATTGCAGGTCTCGAACTAGATAAAAGCTTGGGAGCGGACATCATCGAAGCTAAATGTGACTCCCTACTGGTAGTTAACCAGGTAAACGGAACCTTCGAAGTTCGAGAGGACAGGATGCATAGGTACTTAGACAAATTGCAGGTCACCTTGCGCCGCTTCAAAGAATGAACTCTACAACATGAACCTCGAGAACAAAATACTGAGGCCGACGCACTTGCTAATTTAGGGTCATCGGTCGACGAAGATGAGATCAGCCCGGGGATTGTCGTCCAACTCTCGAGATCTGTAATCAAGGAAGGGCATGCTGAAATTAATTCTAAAAACTTAACCTGGGGTTGGAGAAACAAATAAATCGAATATTTGAAGAATGGAAAGCTACCATCGGATCCCAAATAATCGAGGACCTTACGGACTAAAGCCGATCGATTCACATTAGACGAAGACAGAGCGTTATGCAGGAGAACATTCGATGGACCATTGGCAGTATGCTTGGGACCGGGGGACACTGACTATGTTCTGCGAGAAATTCACGAAGGCACTTGTGGAAACCATTCTGGCGCCGAGTCAGTAGTTTGAGAGGTCATCAGAGTAGGATATTATTGGGAGAGCATGGAAAAAGATTATAAGGAGTTCGTTCGAAGATGCAACAAATGTCAAAGGTTTGCGCCAATGATTCACCAGCCCGATGAACAACTTTATTTAGTCCTATCCCCGTGGCCATTCATGAAATGGGGAATGGACATCGTCGGTCCTCTGCTGTTTAACCCAAAAAATAACTTTCAAGGTCAAAGCAATAATTTTGTATGACGGGTCACAAGCAACCGATTCAATCCGAAAGATATAATTTTTGTTAATACAACGTGATAGAGAAGTGGAAAATAAATTCAATGACAGATAATATAATAAAAATAAAGCAGAGAAGAAATAATTCTTATTGAATAATCCTTGACAGGATGTTGAGTCGAACGAAGCTTAAAGGGCCAAACTGTGGCTAACTTGGAAGCAAGATGAATTACAATGTATAGAATTGTAGAGAAGAAAGTTACATCCCCCAAATTGTGATAATACTATGTCTATTTATAGGGATAAATCTAAGTAACCATTCTCCTTGAATAATGGGTCTATTATGATTATTTACTCAACCCATCCATTACTTTTGGAAGACTTTTAACAACTGTGTAAATGCTGGAATTTCGTAACTGATGAGTCAATCCCGTGGCTGATGAGTCACTCCCGTACCTATTGAGTCAATCTCGCGCCTGTTGAGTCAATCTTGCAATTGATTGCCTTGTTCTAACCGTTGCAATCATTTATTGCATTTATTGTACGTTACATAATTGATTTGTAATTGATGGAGTAATGATAATAAATCTCATATAATCCGGGATTAATTGATTTCTTCCTCATTTGTAATTATGAGATATTCTCCCGCACCTGATCCAGGCTATTTTATGATCATCAGTTCCGAGCCTAACATGCTCGGTATGTTCGGTCCCGGGGGTGTTTCACATATCATCTTTACATGTCATTCTTCACTTTTCTCCAAGCTTTGCTGACACGTGCTTCCATTTAATAGACCCACATGGCGAGTCTATTTTTCGACAATACATATAGTCCCCCCACTTTCCGGTTATTCACTGTGATATGACCGGGAAGTGGAAGATTTTATCCTTTTCTCTACTGCCTCTGCCTCATTAAAAACCTTGCCGAAAAACCCAATAGGGACAAAAACCGGACAAAGGAAAAAAGAGTGCAGAACTTAGAGATTCAGATGACAACTCCAACGCTCATGTTCGTTTCATCAATAAGCGATTGGTTTATCCCTGTCTTGTTTTGGGGTTTGAAGACAAATGTTTGCCTTATGTTTGGCAAGTTCGATATAAATTTCGTCTTTGTTTTCTGCCTACTTTAATGTTTGGGTTTTTGTTTCACCCTTTTTAAGTCTTTTGCATGCTTGATTTTCGAGGTTATTGTTTTACCTCTGAGTTTTTGCATAAGTAGTCTGAAATTTCTCATACCTTTTCATAGTAGGTACGGTTTTGCATATAAAATGCGTGCCTTTTTGTAGTAGGCATTTGTTTATAAAAGAGGGCCCTTTTTGATCGACACTTAATGAAGAAGACGTCTCAACTTCATAATGGTTTAATAATGCAATAGAGTAATAGAAATTTTTCATATGTTTAAGAATGTTTCTGGAGAAAGTTTTTGTTTGAAATTTCACAACATTTTACATGTATTCGATTATCGTCTAAAACTCATGTTGCAACTGTTTTCTTTTAACAGATTTGATATACATTTGTATTTCGTAACTGTTTTTCGTATGTAACAGTTTTTTCGAGTTAATACAAGAGAACAATTGTTTTTCGTTCGTAACAGTTTTTATAAAGGTTGGGGTTATTACCCGTAACTGTTTTTGTTGACAACAATTTTTAATAATCACGAGGAAATGCTTTTTCATCCGTAACTGTTTTATTTGATAACAGTGTTTCAAAAATATAAGGATTTTGATCTTTTATCCGTAACTGTTTTATTTGATAACAATTTTCTATGTAAGTACAAAGATTTCGTAACTGTTTTTAGTTACAACAGTTTTTGAATGAGTACAATGATGATGATCTTTTATCCAAAACTATTTTTGGTTACAACAGTTTTCTTTTGAATAAATATAAAGATGTGCATTTCTTCCTCGTAGCTAAAATTTTGCCTTTTAACCTGAACATGTTCGAAGGTTTTCTGGATCAGGCTTTGTGTTTGAGTCTTTAGCTCTTTCGATTTTTCTCGTATCACTTGACTTGTTGGATAGATGGATCTTTAGGCTCGAGCTTTGACTTTTTGATAGTCTTTTTTGCTTCGTCTTAGCCTTCCATACTGTATAGTCGCCCAAGTGTTTGAGCTTTGAAAAATAAAATCTCGAGCACTTGACTATTCCTTCCTTGTGGTCCTTTTCCTGAAAAGGAAAAACATACGAGACTCAAAGGTTTATACTTTTTGGATGATGACTGCTTAATCCTTTTTACTTCATCAGAAGGGTTGGGACCTAGACCGGAAATTCAGTTACTTCCTCGTGTCTTTCGGGTATAATATCATCATTTGGTACTTTAGGGAATTTATCCGAGTACTAACTTTTCATGGCACTTTATGAATTTTGAGAGCTCATTTTTAGTCTTACAAACTTGAAATATATATATGGATGCATCGTTACATGTGCAATGTCTTAATGTTGCACCCTTGGGTGTCTAACTTTTAAATAAAAGAGACCCTTTTATATATTTAAACGCTATGAAAATGACGTCTCCTTTTCATTCAGGCGTAAAATAGGATCGATTGATCTGAATAGACTTTTAGTCTTTGGAAGTATTAATCCTGGTAGGATTTCCTGGAGTATTGATCTCGGTAAGACATTGAGTCTGAGGAATACCGATCCCAAATAAATATAGATCTTAGTAGATTTGTCTTGAAGAGATATTAAATCTGATTGGATTTTGAATCCAATTTGGAGTATATGAACATACTTTCAAGTAGAGAGGGACACATGTACAAAATAATATTTGAGATGTTCGGGATAACCGATCCGAGTCATAATATAATTAGCCATTAAGAAAGGCTTTTTAACTTGAATGGTCGTTGCTGGACCGAATATAAGCCATGTGTTTGTTCAAAGTGAACTTTATTCTGATGGCATATTTGCATACATTTATGTTGACTTGAACATAAAAGCCTCGTTTATTATCGTGGGATTCTTGACTCGACATGGAGTTCTTGATCCTTTTTGTGTAAGAGAAGTATATGCATTTTTGAAGATCTCATTCAACACTGTTTGAAGTGTTTATGCTTGATATGAGCAATACAACTGACTGAGTTGAGATTGTGGTAAATAATGTCGGAATACTCTTAGAAATTTATCTCCCTAAGCAATCGATTGTTTGAATCACTTCTTATAATGTCAAGTCGGATTGACTAATCTTCAAGTATAAGTGATCTCCCTAGTGATTGAGTTTTGAGGTATGAGAACTCAAACACCGGAATCATAATTTGACAGTCCCCAGTTTAATAATCTCGTATAGGATAGCCAGTTTCATTGTTGATGGACTTTCAAATGGTCCAGTTAAACCATAGAGACGGTACCGTAACTCTTTCTTTATTTTTTACTCTAGTCGGGAACTACGGAGGTTCCAAAATGTTGTCGAGGATCATGCGATATCTTGCCTTACTACCAGAGTAATTTTTGCGGCTTTCTTTTTAGATTTCTCGCATCATATATTTTGTTTGTTTGGTACATGTGGCATTTTAGCTTTTGGAGCCTTGAATATTCTCAAATATGATTCTCCTCATTTTCATTCTAATTGATGATAGATCAAGGATCGCCCAGATAAGGGATGACTCGATCCTGTTACTGTTTGATCCAGAAATGATATTTCTCAATAAGAGTCCGGAGTTGCTTCTGGAGTCAGTGATATCAGCAGTAGATCCGAGACTAGCACATCCGACTTGATTTTCTTGGGCTGCATAGTTTTCTTGGATTTGATCAATCGTCAAATCAATACTTTTTCTCTGAGTCCCCGAGCTAATTCAAGCTTGTATCATATGCTTTATACTCATCTTTGTTGTTAGTAATAAACTAACTTTTGTGAAATCTAAATACTTTTCCTGATACGCATTAAGCATTGTCCTTAACCCAGGACTTTTAATACTTGTGGACTTAGTTGTGTAGAAGGTCCAGATCCCGAGAATTATCTTAGAAATTACATGTACTTTGATTTCATCTTCTGGTAATATGCTCAAACAAAGATTAGTCATGAAATCTGCTAAACTTGTGATTTTATTGTAGTATGTGGCTGATAAATAATAATATCATATTCCATAAGTTTGACAACTCATTTAGCTAGTCTTCCTGACAGTTCTCGTTTATGCAAAATATTGTATAATTAAAATATAATGGCTACGAGAATTGAATGATATTGACAATAAAGACTTAGATTTAGGGCAATAGCAATTAATGCCAACTTCTCGAAATATAGATATGCAATTTCCATGTCTAAGAGCATTCTATAATAGATAAGAGATTAAGTACCTTTCTCTGCTTGAATTAAGATTGCATTTACCGAGATATTCGAGACAATGTGATATACTAGCAATCATCTTTCTCCTCGAAATTTTGAAAGTGATGACGGGTTGATGTTAGCAACGAATCTGAATGATTCGACTTTTCGGACTAAACCCACCTTCGAGGTTCCATAACTTTATCTTTTATTATTTGGCTCTGGTTTCTTCTTTTGCTTGACCGGAATATACCGCGGGTCAATATTGAGCATATAAACCATTATCTCTGGTGGTACACCTGTTATGGTTACAATGGTGGCAAGCAAAGCAATTTGCATTAACACATAAAAGTTTAATCAACTTACCTTTAAACTCGGTGTCGAGTCTCGACCAGCATAAACCTTCCTATTTGGGAAGCCAATGATAGTTTCTAGTTCTTAAGCATTTGACCTCATGGCTTTTGATTCTTTAGGTTCAATGATTGTATCTGAAATTATTTATTTAATTGTCCATGGCTATTAATGAACCTTCTTCCTCGTAGTCTTCAATTATCCATCCGACACCTATCTTTTCTTTTCCAGTTGTCAGGTGCGGTATCGTTGTAAACAATCTCGTGGGTGTTTTACCCCTGCTTTTCCTAACCTCCATTCTTCTCCTATGGAAATTTTCAATTTTGCAAGGTGATTCCTTACATGTTCGAGAAGGTTCGAATCTTTTTCAGCCCGTGAAGAAAATCATGTATCTCTTTGCTCGGACCTATTTTTGACTTTCATTTGAACATGCCTTTCTCCGATACTGCGTAAATAATGCTAAACTCTAACTACTCAGGGTTTGGAGTCACAATTCACGAACTACTAAGAATTTACTACAAGTATTTGGATCAAATAAAATATATAACTGTTTTGAACTAAATAAAACATCAAATCAATAATAAGGAGAAGACTCCAAGAATCTACGGATGTCGGCAAATCTAGCTCGTGTCTCCGTGTGGAAGTGTCAGCTCAAACTCGAACTCAGCTCGGACCTAAACCTGGATTTGCATAAGAAGTGCATAGTGCAGTATCAGTACAACTGACCCCATGTATTGGTAAATGTCGAGCCTAACCCCAGTGAATTAGTGACGAGGCTAGGAACATGACACCACATAAAAACCTAGACATATATAATCATACTAGTAGAAATAACAACAAGTAAGGAATTTAAAACAGCAAACAGTGGGGAGGGGACATGCAGTGGGGAATTCAACATAAGGATTGAGAAAACGAACAAGCAGAAATAAACAATGATCAACAAACGAATTAAGCAATTAAATAGGAAGGAAATTTGCACGGCATCACACTTCGTGATTTTACTCTCATCCTCACCGGATTGTAAATAAAAATGCATGGCATCACTCTTCGTGCTTTTACTCTTAACCTCACAATATAGATAAATTATGCACGGCATCACCCTTCGTGCTTTACACTCTTCCTCACCATTTAAATAAATTATGCACGGCATCGCCCTTCGTGCTTTACACTCTTCCTCACCATTTAAATAAATTATGCACAACATCACCATTCATGCTTTACACTCTTCCTCACCAGTCACATAATCTTGAACAACATATAAAGAGGAATTTCGCAAGAAATTAGTATTTCATCATACTTTCTATCACCATTTAACATTTCAATCTCAACCCAATATTCACAATGTTAACCATCTCGATTGAACCGGATACAAATCCTCCACATTTCACTAACAACAGTAATCATAGATAATAGGCTTTAAGTCAACAAGAATAACAATAATTAACTTTCGCTCGTATGTTATGACTCGACCACAACATATAGGTACTCGTCACCTCACCTATACATCGTATTCAACAACAAACAAGTAGCAAATAGTCACACAACACCTATTCCCTCAAGCTAATGTTAAACACAACACTTACCTCGATTTCCCAAGCCACTCACAGCTCAAGTACAACTTTTCTTTTAGAATTCACCTCCAACCCACTCGTATCTAATAATGATTAGTTCAATATCATTAATTATTGATAAAGGAACTAAATTTAATGCATAATTATGGTTTTTCTAAGTTTTCCCAACAAAAGACAAAAATCGACCCCGGGCCCGCTTGGCCTAAACTCGAGGTTCAGACCAAAATTCGTTTACGCATTCTCCGCCGATCCCGGATATACAATTAGTTTTGGAATCCGACCTCAATTTGATGTATAAATCCCCAAATTTCAAAATTCCTAAGTTCTACCCAAAAATCCCTAATTCTACCATGAAAATCTAGATTCTAGGTTGAAATCTTGTAAAAGTTGTAAAAGATTGAAAGGAATTAGTTAGGAATCACTTACCTATGATTTGGAGAAATTTTGGTCTTTGGAAAATTGCCTCTTGAGGTTTAGGGTTCGAAAGAATTGAATAATGGGTGAAAAATCCGTTTAAAATCGTTTTTGAACAACTGCAGTTATCGAAAATGCGATCACAGGTTCGCTAATGCGAACTCGCAAATGCGGACATTACCTCGCAAATGCGAACAACTGTTCGCAAAAGAGGCCTGTCCTGGTCTTAATTGCGACATTTGAGCCTCGCAATTACGAAGGTCACCTCCCAGCCCTTCTGATCGCAAATGCAAAATTATCTTCACAAATGTGATGCTCGCATTTGCAAGCCAGACTTCACAAATGCGACGTCTGCAGACCTAAAACATACCAACAAAATTTCTTAAGTCCAAATCACTCTGTGGCGCATCCAAAACTCGCCCGAGCCCTCAGGGCTCCTGTCACGACCCTAAATCCTAACAGGCCGTGATGGCGCCTATCGTGGAACTAGGCTAGACAACCATCACCTTACTGCGCGTTTATTCAATTATAGCAGTTCACAATTAAATAATAAGCACGCAACCATAGCACAAATAATATAATTAAGTCTTAACGTCCCAATAACAGTCTAACCAACCTCCCAAGAACTGGAGTTATTAGTCATGAGAATCTAAGAATGAGTAAATCTAACTATGCTAAAACTATAATATATGTCTCTGAATCAAATACTAAAACTAAATAA